>VYZS01095552.1:0-32815 GCA_013400695.1 Neodrepanis coruscans | reverse complement strand
TTTTTTTGTGGGTAGAGAGAATATGTTAATTGTTGCAAAAGTAAATCTCAGTGATTGCAGCAGAGGCACAGGCATTATCCCTTGAATTGTTTATTCCATGTGTTATCTGAATTGGTCCTCCCTAAAGAAGAGAGTGGGAATTTGAACACCATGGCATGGTGCTTTTGTAGTAAGACACAATTACTTTTTCTTGAAAAGGTGCCTTTCTGCTAATTTTTCTTTTGGAATTGATAAATATTTAAATTAAACTGTAATTACATGCTTCTACTGTATTAATATAGACACAGATTGTGCCTTGTGATCCCTCTTGATAACTTTATAAAGGTTATCAAAGATGCTTGGAAGTCAGGCATTACCAATAAGTTATTTTTGTTAAAAGACAGATTTTTAAGTTTAACAAGTCAAGCATCAGTTCTGAGGCATATTAACTGAGATTAATTTGTGCCTCATTTATTTAATCTGAATTGTCAGGAATCATGTTCTCTACTGATGTAAATGTCGGCAAAAAGGACTTATTAGTAGATTTGATTGCTTTTTAAATTTAACTAGCAGAGATGCACTGCCATGCCTAAGAGAATTGGTCTGTTTCTGTGAACAGTTCAGTGCCTAATGAATCACTTCAATGTACTTTTCTGAAGGAAAGCAGAGCAATTTAAATGTGCAATGCATTGATTTACCTCAAATGGATTAGGCCTCTGTGTGCAATCCTTTGCATTAATTTACTTTCTCCACAACCGTAATAATAAAGGCAGCGTTTCTGCCCGGCATCAGCCCGAATTAGCTCACCTACCTTGCTAGAAAGCAAAAATAATTAATATGTGGCTGAAAGTGGGATGTGGAAATGGATCTTTCTACGCAGACACAGGTTTTGGGAAGTGTGGTGGGATTCAGGATGTCCCTGGGAGCTGTGCCAAGGGCAGGACTGCTGGGCTGGATGGAACCCACCCTGCCTGGGACCTGGCAGGGGCTCTCTGTCCCTGTGAGCTCTGGTTGAGTGTAAGGAGGAGAGAATTGTCTCAAAGGTACTGATGTTTTCATTACTTTATTGTGGAAATATGTAATATTTATATGTATTTGTAATTTGGAGCAGCTTTAAGAGATTTTTGTGATAAAGCCAGCTTTGGAGTTGTTTTTTTTTTTTAAATGACAGAAGAAACATTACAAAAATCTGTAACTCCAACAGATTCAATTGTAGTAAGTTTTTATCCCTCTCTTCCCCTCCTGTAAGGCCCACTCTGATGAGCAGCTGGCGGCCACGACACAAAACTCTGGGTAATTCCTTATTTAACCACTTTGCTGCAGAAATGGCGCCTGGGCTTTGTTTTGCTCTGCAGGGATTACTGTGGCTGAGCAGCCCTTGCAACTCAGCCTTTTCTGGAATTACCCATGTAGGCTCCTTACATACTTGTGAGGATTAATTTCCCTTCCCTTCTCAATCAGTTAATTCCCACTGCTGGACAGCTGCCTGCCCAGATGTAAATCTGCAGGGAAGCAAAGCGATGGAGCATCCCCAGCCACTGCCTTCTTCCCTCAGGAGGATTGTTCCTTGCTCCCAGTTTGGGGCTGGAATGCTCACCCAAGCAGTGCCTGTCTGAGTTTTCAGCATCTTGGATGGAAGCAAAGCTGACCAGGACAGGAGATGTGGGACAGTGTTTTTCTGTGGGAGGATGAAGGCAACACAGAGACTGGGGTGGGGAGGAAGTACCATTCCTGCCTTCCTCCTCCTCCTGTTCTTCCTTGGCAGCTGGCACCGGAGTGCAAGTGTGGATTATTGTTTGTGATTTACTTGCTGATGCTGGCGGTTGTACATTGTGTTCTGGGACTAATAGGGTAGCACCGAATTATTCAGGCGTTATTGAAACGAATCACATTTGTGATGAGTAATAAGTGGGAGACTTTGGTATTTATGAATAATTACCACTGTAAAGTTTTTCTTAGACGTGAAGAAATGATTTAATTTCTACTGTGAACACTCTGTAAAATTAATGAAAGATAATTGCATTTGCTGATGTGAGACTAAGAAGCCAAAGCAATCTATTCTTTTGCCTTTAAGTTCATAATGTTGATGTAAACAGCAAATATATAATTTGTTCAATATGTTTTCATTGGGTGGGACCTGTGTTTAACTTCAGTGGGGTGTTTTTTGTTGAAATAAAAAGTCTAGTGGTAAATACTTAACTCGCTGTTGCCTTTTCCATCCGCTCCTGTATCTCTGGGTGGATAGTGTATATATGCATGTAACAAGATAATGTTTTTGAATGAGTAGCAATTAGGAGCAGCCTTTTTTCTTCTTCCCTGACTCTAGCCTTCTTTCTCAGCTGTTCATGCTTTTAAAGCCAGAATCCATTTAAGCTATTATATACAGCTCTGAGTGAAATCTCCATTTATTTAGTCTTGAAAAAAATCATTAGTCTTTAGAGGCCTATAAGTCATAAGATCCATTAGGGGTGAGACTCAAATCATGTTATTTCTTGGTTCTCATCTGCTTATCCAACTCTGAAAGAGCCAAACTTTTGATGTGATGTAGCTAAATATATGCAGCTACGAGGGAGATAATCTTGCAGCATAAATGATTTTGCACATCTCCATAAAGGCATGAAGAAGAGTATGCCTTTCATGAATTACTTGTAGCAAGTGCTCCTAATTTCCCATAATCAAAAGGCCTATGAAGTTTTGATGCTTTTAGAGCTCCAAGTAGCTGGAAGATCAATTCTGCCTTTACTCCATTTTGTGCCAGCTAAGTTGAAACATTGCAAGGCTCCCAGCAGTGGGAATCTACTCATTCAGACTGCTATTTGAACTGTGGGATCATTCAGCAAATGCCCAAATCAAGTGACTAAAGTACACTCTGCCACTGATTATTTTCTCCAGCTTTCCTTGGGTTCAGAGTAAAGCAACAGTTTTAACCCCCCTGTTAAGCAAAACAATGTTTCCTTGGTCAGAGCTGGAGGAGCTGCTTTTCAGAGTTGCTTTTCAGTGTAACTGAGGGTAGAGCATTTCCTGTTGCCTGTGGGAAAGTTATTCCCTGGAGCAATCCCAAGCCATTCTGAAGTTGCAAGTTTGGTTTGGGTTTTTTTTTGTTGTGGATTCAGAGAAAGTTATTGGGAATGTGCTTTTATCCTGCTTGAGCAAAACCTGCCAGGTACTAACTTGGTCCTGTGCTTTGCCAGCAGTGAACTCATCTTGGTAGTGAAGATGCTACAGAGGTCATCCTTCCTATGGAGGATTTAAATGGGGTTGGAAATGGGAGGAGGAATCTGTCTGTGTGACACTCCCACAAGAGCAGCCAGTTTTGTTCCTCTTGGAACTGAGTCTGGAACTGTAGAAAAGGGAGGAAGATGTCTGTGTGGCTTCTGCCTTTCACAGAGCTGTTTGTTTTGCTGTGGGGGTGTTGGAGCTAATCAGTACAGTGGAGAAGGGAGAAGACAAAAGTGCTCAAGGAAATGTCAGACACAACAGGATGTGCCTGCCTGGTGGTAGCTGAGTGACTTGCAAAAGCATAAGTGGCATAAATTAGTCTTTAATTCCTTTAATTTTTTTGCTGCAAGTCAGTCTTTAATTAAAAGAAAAGGCCTGTGTTGGCTGTTTGCTGAATTGTCTCCTGAGTACATTTTCTCTTTTCCTAACTGTTCATCTTTAGCTGAAACTTGAATGGGTTGTTTTTTTTTTTATTTTGGTGAGTTGCAATAACTAGATCTTTAGGTCAATAAAATGTGGAGTAGAGTTTTTGCTTTCAAATAAAGCTGACTATAAAGGTCAGGTTTTTGTCTTTCAGGTGGTAGGCTGCTGCTGGGTTCTGTGTGCTTAACTGTGGTATGTGTGAGAGAAAAGTCCTAGGCAAACATGCAAGTGGGATTTGAGAAGCCAGGACTTTACACCTGGGATGAGTCCCATCTCCATCACCGTGCTTGTCATCTCAGCCACTGCCTTGTCTGTGTAATTCAGCTCTTTGAATGAGGATGTCTTTCCATGTGTTTGCAGCATAAAGGATGTTGGGTTTCCCAGCCTGACTGCATGAAGCAGCTCTGCCACAGCTGCTTGAATCTTCCTAGGTAGAGGCACTGGAAATATTTGTAAGTGTTTAGTTTGAGTTTCAGGAAGCTTTAATGTTTAAATACAAACCCAGTGTGCTGTACTGACAGGTGACTCCAGCCTGCCATGTGCTGGTGTCCTGTGGGGACTTTGGTGTTTGTCCCCTTCCCGGAAAGGGAAGAGGGAAGCTTTCGAACCACACAGCTGCTGGTGTGTTGTCACACTTCTCTGTGCTCTGACATAATCTAGTTTTCACCCCTCTTCATGAACAAAGCAGTTCATGACTTTGCTCTTTGGAAGGAAAAACTTGGGAAGATCTTGGTACAGTTGTCCTAAAGTGTGGTCCAAACATGCTCTAAAGGTGTGTCTGTGAGTGTGGTGCCCTGGCTCATAGAAGGGTGTAGTGAGAAGAGTTGTGACCTGCCTTCCTGAATAGGAGACTTGGGTATCTGACACCAGATGTCTTGACCAGAGTCAGTAGAAGTGATCCACAGCTGCTGCGCTTTAAGCTGTTGCTTTGTCTGGTAGCAGAGGGTGCCTGTTAAAGCTGCAGCTGTTCAGAGTGGAGGGGATTAGACCTTCAGAAGGCGCAGTGGTAGCAGAAGCTTCAGTTCCTTATATCTGTTGATATAAAAACTGTCCTGTATAGCCATTTAAACCAGTCCTGCTTCTGGAACAGGTCAGATAGACCACAGGTGGGCCCATGTTCTTAAGCATAACTAATGCATTTTGCAAAGTAGAGCTACAAATGCCTTTTTTCATCTCATTTTCAGAGGAGAGGCAGAAAGCAAGTGAAAAGAATAGTTGCACCTGCAGATGCTTCTCCTGAGATGAGCCATCCTCCTAGTGGCTCACTTTCCATGCTGCTAGTTGCATTTTGGGTGTCAGCAGTGTTCTAGGTTGGAATGTGAACACTCTCAGAATTTTATGGATAGAGACAACTTCCTCACTGAGTGAGATTTATGGGGTAGTGCTGGTAATACCTGCTGGAGTTTGGAGATCACAGCTTGCTTGCAGTGATGCAGAACAGCTGAAGGAGAGAACAACGGGTAGGGATCAGTTTTGGCTGGGGGGCAGTTCTGCAAGCTGCTTTATCACTCAGTGTTTTGTGGCATATTTAATGTGCTACCACATGCAAGAAGAAATTGCCATTTTGCTAGAAATACAATCAGCAGAAAATGTTGCATGAGAAACATGAGCACTGCCCTGTGTTTGGAATTACTGAGCTCTTTTGTTGTTTGCAAGGACAAAACTGTGTGAATAACTATCCTTGTCTGTGAGCATGGCTGTGTGCATTGGACTTAGGGTTTGGGCAATACAGCTTTTGGGAAAACGTATCCTAAATACTTTAGAATTTATTTATTAGAACATTTAACTGAAGACACATAAGAGAACAGTGCTGATATTTCTGCAGAAGAGATCAAAAGGAGGTTGTGCATCACCAGGTTTAACAGGCTCACAAACTCTGTCTTGTCAAGCCTGAACTCTGTTGTGTGAACAAAAGTACTTAAATATGTTGCTTAAGCAGAGACTTAAAGTGTTTAAATGTATTGTTAAATGCTTTGCAGAATAGGGGTCAGTAGTGGTGTGAGCACCTTTTGTTACCCTGGGTGGTCAAATTTTGTGCTCTGCAGAGTTGGGATTCCACCTATCTTTGCTCTTGTTTGCCAGCTTTGCCTTGCTGTAACTCTGCTTTTCTTACAACTTGGAACTGGTCAGAGCTGCAGCTGTGTGTGCACCAAGACGAGGGGAGGGTGCAGGGTCTAGAGACCTGCTGAGACACATGAAAGTTGAGATTCTCTGTTACAGGACCCAGAGACCTAGGGAGCAGCTTGGGTAAGCTGATGCCTCCATGTGACATTGTCCATCCTGGCTGGTGTATCAGGTTTGAGTGGGGACCTGGAGAACCAGGAGCAGCAGCTGTTTCAGACTCTGTGTAACCCACCAGGCTTCTGCAGTAGAAAGCTGTAGGAAGAAATGCCTTTCCTGTGCAGGTTTGGTTGGAGGGCGTAGGGGAAAAGAGGAGTTTTAGACCCCTTTTCCACCATCATCTAGAAGAGCATACTGAAAAGGCCAGATCCATTTGACCTGAATCCAGACCTCCTGTCAGCCAATCCCTTTTATAAAATTGGTCAGTGTATCAAACAGCACAGAGGGGAAAAAAAACACAGAAGGGACTTAAGAATAGCTGAGCTCATGGTGAGATAAAAATTTCTCAGAGCCTGGATTAGGGAAGGATCCGGTTATTTGTAAAATATATAAGCAGATTCTCTGGCTCGGCTGCGGTGGCTCAGCAGTCATGCTGGGGGGATTTGATTGTGTGCTCAGCCCGTCCTGCTGCTTTCCCAGGTACAGCTGAGTCTGGAAATTGAGGTTTAAGGCTGATGACAACTTGTGTATTAAATGTTACAAATTAGCTGTACTTTGGAAACTGCAATTAGGGGCTTTTTAAAGCAGTCTAAGCCTCTCTTGTTTCTTGTCTGAAAGGGTTGGTTTTGCTTTTCCCGTCATGTTGTTATTTTTCTGGAATTAGCAGGACATTTTTGCTTCTGCTTTTCCTCATGTATCACTTGAAGTCATGAAGGTGAATTGCTTCCTGCAATAAACCTGTGTATTCACAGAAGAGTTATGGGTATGAAGTGCACTATTGTACTTTATTTTTTCCCTTACGGTAAAAATATTTAATGTCTTATATAATGGTCTATCAAGATAAGTGATATTCTGGACACCTGTGATTAAAAGGTCTTTTTAAGGATATATATATGTCTCCAGTACGTGTTGGAGTCCCAGTACTTACTGTTTATAATGGAGGTTAGGTTGCTTAAACCTGAGATCTGTCGTGCCATGATGATGGATACTCAAGCTGGAATCTGATCATTGAGTCTGTGAAGCAAGTTGCTCTTTGGCAGCAGGCAGTACCAAACTGCTTTCCTGTGACTTTCAAATATTCAGCTTCCCTAGAACCTGTTTCCTTATTGAGGACAGCTTGAGGGGGGGACCTTACCTCCTCCCTCCAAACACAGGGCAGGTAGAAGTCATTGGACACATGAGCATTTACAGATGGCTTGCCTGCCTAGGGCTGTATCTTTTTACAGTGCAGTTATTTAGTTTATGGCAGAGGACTGACTTAATTTTCTGTGGAAAGGGGAAGCAGGCATCTGGGATGTTATATAAAGGCAGGAATTGCAGTTCTGGGCTACCAGAAGTCATCACCTTTTTGTATTTGTGGATATTTTTGTTGGACTCTCTTGCAGGACTTGGAAGATGTGGTTTCTTTTGGATTTAGATTATTGTAGGATTTATAGATGCTGAAGAGAATGTTCTGTCCCAAGGGCATGACCTGTGCTAGTGTAACTGCTCCCAAAACCTGCAGTGTGCTAACTGGTGGGAGTCAATCTTGGGTGTTTGGAGAAGTGAGGAGCAGAACAAAGGCTTTTCAGCTCATGTGGACAACATCCTTTTATTTTACAAGTTGTTTTTCATCTTTGCTTGAGCAGCTGAGATGAAACATCCCTTTCTGTTAAGGACAAAAGCAAAAGCCTTCAATTTAATGCAGGTACCAGGGCTGGGATGTGCTGCAGTCACTTATTGCATCAGTTGGCTTTGATCCTTGGTTGTGGTGTAGGAGTGCACAGCACAACTCAGGAAGGTGTAGTGGTGAAGCATTTTTAAGTCCCTGGTCTAGACTGACGCCTGTGTCTCTGGCCCAGAGTAAGCTGAGATCACTCCAAGCTGCAAGTGCCATTGAACTCTCCGGGGTCACCCACAGCAGTTGTATCTCCTGATGCACACACAGCCCAGCCGGCTCTTCCCTTAACACCTGCTCCCCTCCTTGGATGCCCCCCAGGCAGGGAGACCAGCGGAAAATTTTCTGGGAGGAATGTCAAAAAGCTGTCTGTTCCCTCACTGCTTGAAGATTAGGATTCTCTTACTCTATTTTCTTCTAAATTTTAAAATATGGCTTTTATTTTCTGCGTGGTTTTTGTGTTAAAGGAGAGCAGACTTTTTTGCAAGCTTCACTGTTCTTTAGGCTGGGAGCAGGGTGAGATTTTTGTGGTAGAATTTATTGTTGCTGTACTTGAACACTAACCTGAGGGATTTTTTCCCTTCTCTCTTTAAACAAGCTTTTTTTATTTTTTTTCCCACTAATGGAAAATTTCAACTTGTCCTCCACTTAACCACAGTTCGGGCTTTTCCAGGAAAATGGAATGAATCAGTAATGCTTCTCTCTTTTGCTTCTTGTAATCTTAGCTAATTGTATTATTTTTATTGTGGGTTTTGATTGCAGAAAGGCCTCTTCTGGCATCATTTTCTAGACAAAAGAAGACAGCCAGGGTGTCGAACACGGTGCTTCTCCCCCAGGAGCTGTGTTATCCCCAGACCTTCAGAGTCTGGAAATCATGGACTTAGGAAGAGGATGAAACTGAACAAGGACATACACTTCATACAGTGTGATGTTTTACTGTGGACTGAGGAGTTTTGATTAAAAGATGTGCAGGGATGCTCATCCAGGAGCACAAGGTGACTTTGAGTTTACCTTTTGGCAGCAGGGAGATGCAGCTTCCCTCCACAGCTGCCAGGCAGCCTCTTGATGCTCCTTTGCTACCACTCACTCCTCCTTGCAGGTCCCAGCACTGTCCTAAAGGTTTTTTTCTTGATTGTTTCACCTTTCACATAGACTCAACACTCTCTAGATTGATGTCTTGAAGCATAGGTTTAAAAATCAAATACCAAATGACTGCACTCTGATGGATGTTATTGCACTAGACATGTTTNAAGGACATACACTTCATACAGTGTGATGTTTTACTGTGGACTGAGGAGTTTTGATTAAAAGATGTGCAGGGATGCTCATCCAGGAGCACAAGGTGACTTTGAGTTTACCTTTTGGCAGCAGGGAGATGCAGCTTCCCTCCACAGCTGCCAGGCAGCCTCTTGATGCTCCTTTGCTACCACTCACTCCTCCTTGCAGGTCCCAGCACTGTCCTAAAGGTTTTTTTCTTGATTGTTTCACCTTTCACATAGACTCAACACTCTCTAGATTGATGTCTTGAAGCATAGGTTTAAAAATCAAATACCAAATGACTGCACTCTAATGGATGTTATTGCACTAGACATTATGTTTTAGAAGTCACCGTGACTAAGTGGAGTATCTCTGGAATCTTGGTTTTATCAAGACATTTATGTTCCCCTTTAATTTTTGTGGAGAGTCGTTTAGATGTTTTCTAGATTAGAACATAATGGAAACTGCTAGCTATAAATGTTTGGAGGAATCCATTACACATGCTGATTTAGTGGTTAGTCACAATTACTTTGGAGCTACAGTGTCAAATTTAACATCAACCTTCAAAACCACATATTGTGAAATCCGGTCATCATTCCTATGAGATGTTCCTTTAACCTCCCAGAGAAGGAGAAGAAAAAGACATTTTGTACAGTAAGGTATAAAAGCAATTTGGAGGAGACAGGGTGGTGCTAGAGGAATGACTCTGTGTAAGAAGCAAACCAGCAAGCAGGTTTTCCCTGTAGAGTTTTAGACTTTTTCTTTCCACTTAAAGTCCAGAAGATTGGTGATGGCAGTGGGTGGATGTGCTTATTTCTTTCCCTTCTGGAAGTGCAGGTGGACGCAGCAACTGATGGAGCTGGAGCAGGACATGCTGCAAGCCTGGGTCTCCTTCCTGTAGCATCACAGGGGCAGGACTTCAACTCCTGCTGTGGGGCAGCTGCCTGGTCCTGGACAGAAAAGAGCTGGTCCCCTGAGATCAAGACTGGTATTTCTGTTACTGGTGGTGAAGATGTTCCTGCAGGTTCTTTGGAGAAGGCACTGTAAGCTGTAGACTGTAGTTAATAATTAGAACAACTTTGTTGATACTAGTGCTATTTCAGACGTTTTCGCTTACCGTAACTATATATAGGCATGGGTTTAAGAATCAAATAGCATCTGCTTTAACCACAGCCCACGAGTGGAAACTGTTGCCTCTGTTTTGCTTTTGAAACACCATTTTTTTCCTGAGATAATTCTCTGCTTATTGCAGTTGGCTGCCTGTTCCTGCGTCCCACCCAATGAGTGTTGTGTGCAGTGTCTTGAGCTGCACCTTCTCTGGCCTTCTGGGGTGGGAATTATTGTTCTGAATTGAGTTACCTCGTTCTTACTGGGTGTTGTTTGCTGACCAGAGGTTTATGACCTGCAGGGCTATGTGTTTCCTTGCCCTCAGCTTGTGAGTTGAGAGTGAGTTCATCTGAAGGTTGTTGTGGCACTTGGTTGTGGGTTTTAAGCCCAGGGTGGAGGTTGTCCAAATGAAATGCTGTCAAACTGAAGTTAACCTGAGATTTAGAGGATGAACTAAATCCCATTGAATTTGTGTATCTTAGAGTCTCAGAGAAAAATTTGGCTTAAGGGATGAGCTCATGCAGTTGGGCATCCCAAAGCTCCTCAATGTCTTTGTTGTCCAATCGTATTTGTTTCTGCAGTGGCTGGTGCTAGAGATGCCTGCAGGATGCCTGAAAATGCTTTGCTGTCAAAATTTTAATAGCTGTGATTTAATAGCACATTTATAGAGAACATTATTTGGGATTGCTAAGGCTTGGCCTGGGTTTGGAGTTTCTTCTTGATACCTGGAGAAGATATTGAAATTCTAGGTTTGTGCAGTCTTGAAAGGGTCAGTGCTCTGATCGATAGCTGAGTTTACTGGTAAAGCTTTCTTAAAAGGTTTAGGAATTTTTAGCTAATTCAGGTCAGACCCCCACTTCTTAACAGCTGCCCAGACATTTGAACAGTTTAAGACCCATATAACATATCATGTAACCCTTTCGTTCCCTTGGGTTTACAAGGTTACTTTAATTCAGGAGCATGAGGTAAGCTTTTAGAAGGGGTAACATTAGAGGACTTCAGTTTTGTGTTCAAATTGGAGTTTTTTGGGCATTAGCAGCAGGGTTGCAGGGAGTCTGAACTGCCTGGGGAAGGAGACTGTACTGGCTGCTGTGCCTTCAGCAGCCCATCCTTGGCTTGCTCCTGTAGACTTCCACAGGGAAAATGTCCAAGCAAATGCTGTGCCCTGGGGTGCTGCCAGGTCCAATCTTGGCTTGCTCTCCAGTGCTGCCTGGTTCAGCTGCTGCAGAGCAGATCTGCAGACTGCCCATGGCCTATGCCCTGGGCTTGGCAGGGGTGATGCTTTCATGGCCCAGCTCGTCCTTGTTGGAGACAACGGTGCTCATCCCGCTGATTGCATGAAGAGCCGCATTCCCTGGAGAGGTGGCCTGCCAGGAAAGGAGATAATTCATGCCCTGCATCAGCTCTGCCTTCAATTGGTTGAAGAGCAGGATCCGGTTAGCTTTAATGATAAGAGCTGGTATTTTGCAGTGTCAGCTCTTTTCCACAGGGTTAATGCTTGGACCACAAAACTCATTGGCATTGTATGATGGGATGAGAGGTTAAAAGCCAGTGTAAAAGTGCTCCAGCCTTACAAAGAAATGTCACTGCATCCTCCTTAGATGCTCATAATTAGTAATCCCTAATTTGCCCCTGCTCTTCAGAGCAGCCACAAGCCTGTGAGAAGCATGTGGCTGGCTGGCTTGGGCTGTTAAACCAGTGTGCAGTTTTTGGCATTCTTCATTTTTAGAACTGGATTTCCACATCTTGCTTTAACTGTTATCATTAGCAATTATCTGGGCTTCATTTTGGTGATGGGAGAGCATTTTGTGATCTCTGAAGCGTTCAGAAATGCAGCAATGTATGGCAGTGTCAGTACATAATCCAGAAGAATATTATTGCTTTCTAAGTATATTTTTTAAACTTTTTTTTTCTTTTAAACTAATTCTTCTTGGCAATTCAACTGAGCATATGTATC
This sequence comes from Neodrepanis coruscans, assembly GCA_013400695.1. NCBI lineage: Eukaryota > Metazoa > Chordata > Aves > Passeriformes > Philepittidae > Neodrepanis > Neodrepanis coruscans. Next base: position 20,936 of record VYZS01095552.1, on the reverse strand, counting down.
ATTGCTAACATTTTCTTAAAATCAAATCCGGTATTACAGGTTTTTACTGTTGCTTTTAAAGGACTAATTTCTTTTTTTTTTTCTTCCCCAGTAGACTGTGTTTATCCTGCTCTCATGACTTTTTTTCTGTTTAATTGCTTTAGTATTGCACTGAACTTTGCTTTCACTTTTTAATTGGCAATCATATTGTGTCCATGGTAGAAGAGGGAATTTCACTGTGGGATTCAAGGCAGAGATCTGGACTACTCTGTTTTCATTAAATGAGGAATGTACTTAGTACTTCTCTTCAGACAGTACCTATTATACCAAAAAGTTGTATCTGCTTAAGTGAAACCTATCAGATACATAATGCACACTTAACTCTCTTTAAAGAATGATAAATTAGGGCTTGGATGGCAACTAATCAAGACTTGTGTCTGGCACAGCCAAGGAGGAGAGTTGGTGCCAGTGTAAGGGCAGGTGTGGGCTGCCTTGGGTGGAAGGGATGTGCCAGAGGGACCCTCTGCTTCTCTGGGTCTGGTGCAGGAGCAAGAAGGGTCTCACCTTGGCTCATGGTCAGCTCTCTGCCTTCGTTCACTGTGGGCTTTGTATGACGAGCTGGTCATCCTGGCATTAACACTGCAGCAAAATAGGTATACTCAAGATGATTTCAAGGTTAAAAATGTCTTCTTCCCAGTGGATTGGGATGCCTCTGCATCCCAATATTCCTTATATTCCTTGTGTGTGAAACCTTAGTTGCAGCTTTCATGCATTTTCTTTGCACTGGGAGCTGGCTCAGTGTAGAGCTACAGCTGACACTGGAGAGCAGAGCTGCTCAGACTTCTGGCCCTGGGTCCTGTTTAAACCACTCAGCCAATTTTGTTAGGAGATGAACACTTCAGCTCTGAGTTAGTGTATAAATAGCTTTTGATACAGGAGTTCAGGCTGTATAAAATGCCGTAATGTCTTGTCTCTGATGGTTCCTGCACTTAACATTTTAGGGTTCTTAGGGTATGGCACAGACTACTATTGATCACTTCTCATAGGTGCCTGTAGTTAGCATAAAACAGGAAAGGACAACTCGTGTTGTGGGCACTTATTTATAAATATCTCAGAGCATCCAAGGAGCCTCAGAGGGCACAGTTTGTGCCCCTTGGTGTGGGGCTGTGTTCTCAGGTCATCCCAATGCCTGGACCAGGGGATTCAGAGCCAAACCCTCCAACCCTGCCACCAGCAAGCACCTGGAGCTCACTGCCTGGGTAAGGAGGCATGAAGGAACAGCAAAGCAAACTGTACTTTTGCATAATAACTATGAGCCTCATCCTGCCACCTGCCCAGGCATTGTGGCTTTGAGGTCACATTGATGCAAATACACTGTAGGGATGTGCATCTTTTCTGCCACTTCACCCTTTTGAAATGCATGCCACACGGTCCTGGGATTCAGCTTAATCAGAGGCAGGAATGTTTGTACCAAGATTGGCTGATGTATTTATTTTACTCAGGATTAATTTATAAACTCTCTCTCTCTCTCTACCTGGAGAAGTTTGATTAGCATTATAAATCCAACGTGCGGTGGATACTGAAGGAACTTGAGCTTAAAAAACAAGGTGGGAAATTAGAGGGAGAATTTGGATTGAAATTGCAAGGATGCCTATGGTCTCAGAGTAGCTGAAGTTGATAAGGTTGTGTCCCCTGGAAAAAAATGTAGCCCATTTGGGATTTAATTTTTTTACTTATTACAGATCTTCAAAATATGTTTAACCCAGCATGTGGACATAACTTAATGGTTTAGAGATGATAACAATAACAGTACTTTTTTTTAGTTGCAAAAAGGCACAATATTTCACTCCCTATATGGACCATGGAAATAAAAATGGAAATCTCAACAGGCAGGTGTGACTGTGGTTTTCATATGTGTGATGCACAAGATTTTCAGCCAGGGTTAGGACCTGACTGATGAAACAGTGCCAATTTGAATGCCAATCTTTCCTGCAAGCCAGATGTGTATTAAATCCTTGGTCAAGCTTCTCATGGCTTCCCTGCAAACATTAGTAGAGCTGCTGCTTGCAGAATTTATTTCTGTAGAGTCCAGAGCACTGGGATTTTTTGATTCCCAGAGTGTTGCTTGTTGCAGCTGCCTCTAGGATTTTGGAGTCATCAGGGAAGACACAGGTCTGATTTTTTTTGTTGTTTTTTGTTTTGTTTACTATCACAGCTGTTCCCCACTATGTGCTAAATGGGTCTTGTAACCTAAATGGACATAGTGTGTGGATGAAAGAAGGCAGCTAGAGGGAGAGAGGAAGAAGTGAGGAAATATTTCATGAGGCAGTTGAAGTGAATGATTTTGCTGATTGGGGAGGTGGCAGGCGGCCATCTGCTCACATCCCTTCCAGCTGACCTTAGCTTTGTTCTTGGTGAGTTCCTCCTAGGGCCCATCACAGGGGACATGGAGAAGGTTTATGAGAGGCAAGACTTTCACTGCAGACAGACTCACAGGAGGTTACTCCTTTGTCTCACACCTTGCCTCTCTGGTAGCAGGTTGCTAAAGCCACTCTTGCATCATCTGTCCTTATCCCGGAGCAAACCTTAATGGACCCAGTGTCTCTGTGCTGCTGACACAGGGGGTCCTTGAAAGCAGGCAGTGACAGTGCAGAGCTGGCATTTTCCACTAGGTCTGCTAATTAATTAAGGTCACATGTCCCAGCTATTAGTTTGGCCATTGCTTTTCTCCATAAAGCAGACAATGAAATGCCAGGGAAGGGGAAGAGTAGTTCTCTCCTCCACAGAGCACCACTTTGATACCTGGGTGACGGTTGCAGGGTGCTGTTGAGCCATGGGTACAGCAGCCTGTTGATGGAGCAGTATCCTTTGCTGCTCCAACAGGAGAATATGATTTATGTGGCAGTAAATTATGAAGAAATTCTGTGTTTCCCTGATCTTTTGAAGAATCTACTGTGAAGGATTGCTATTAGCTAAGCTTGTGGGGTGCATGCTGGCAATGTTGGGAAGCAGGCTTTGGTATTTTTAAATAAGCAATCATTGCCTCACTTTAAAAAAAATAATACTTTTAATCAAGACTTGTTGTTAACGTGGGGGACATTCCAGTGCAGAGTACGTCACCACTGCGATTGTCTAGACAGGTTACCCATGTCCCCGTTAAGCAACCTCATTATTTATTTATAGTTATTTATTATAATAAATGTGATTTGCCTGCAGTAAGACACGAACTCTACCGAGTCATATTTCAGATCTCACAGCTGTGCTGGTTGAATTTTCAGAATAAATAGAACATTTGCAGCTGCAAATAGAGCAGTCTCTGTGGCTCTCAGGTGACTCCGGTAGGTGCTGTTCCTGGTAGAGGCACAAGAGGAGGAGATGCTCACCTCTGGAGAGGAGGAGGAGGTGTCCTTCAAGTCCCCACACACTGCCTGACCTTGGATGATGTCCTTGTGGGGGTACAGGAGCTGGTGGAACTTGCTGCCATTGCTGACTTCAGCAGGGCCAGGATAGTACCTCAGGTGGTGCATTTAAACCCTTTAAATGGAAAACATCCAGTCTGTACAAGAAAATGGAGGCTTTATGGATTTTGGTATATTATCACAGGGATCATGTTCTCTGCTGCAGGCCCATTGACTTTGGTAGTTACTTGAGAATTGCCTCTGTCAGTGGCTATGATAAAAATTTGTTTTTTTCCCTTGGAGTTTTGTTGTGTGGAAGGAGCTTGCTGGCATCCTGACAGCTCCGTTTTTCTGGGAGAAACCAGAAGCTTGCAGGTATCTGACTTCTGTCCAAAGGGAGCTACTTCCTTTTTGACCAGTTACTCATAGTCTGGGGTCCTCTGAGCTGTTTGGCCAAGGAGGGGAGATTGTCAATGAAGCTGAAGATCAAGACAGGAGAGAACTGACTGGGGAAACAGTTTCCTTTCTTACCCTTTCTGTTTGGGGCTCAAGCTAGAAATGGTCCTTGCTTTTTCTCCCCTTGGAGTCTCAGGTCTGCATCTTGTAGGAGTGCTCTGGCTGTTCTCCTGATTGTTAAGCCTCTTTCAGAAGTTTTGCAAAGCTCCTCTGTGTGAGTTCCACTAAGTTTTGGATGTGCTGTTCCTGTCCTCTGGGTCTATTGTGATTGCTTCAACTTCTTAGCTGGAGGGACAAATAAGCTTCTTTATTTATGCTAAATGAGGTTTAGCCATCACATCCATCTGTTTGGTGAGGTGGGGCCCAAGCCATATGCAAAAGACAACCTTGTAAGCTGCCAAAGAATGGTTGAAAGCTTATCCAGTGGTGTAATTTATATGTATGCTGAGTGGCAGGATTATGTATAGTAGATCTGTTTTGGTAAGGTTGGTCTGATGGCAACATATGGTCAAAATGGTTGATCTTGGCTAGATGGATGTTTTCTTTCCTATAGAACTTAATTTTGTTAAATTATGAAAGAACATTAAGTTTGGCATTTTATGAAATTACTTGGGGGAGTTGGAGTTAGTTGTTCCCTGTAGCATTTGCTAAACTACACAAAGGCCAGAAGGAATGAATGATTCACGTCTCGACTGTCAGCCATGGTTGAAAAATGAGGTGAAGCTGGATTCGTGATACAAAAATCTGTTCATCAGCACTGGAACTTGTCAAAACATAATTTCATCTTGTTAATTTTAGTGAGTTATTGACTCAAAAGTAAATCATAAAGATTTGTAGAAGGAGAGCAAACCGGTGTTTTACTGTGAGTACTTATTTTTAGCTTGATTTTTTTTTTTAAAGGAATATTTCATAGAACTTCCTTCTGTTATAAAGTTAACATGCTCTTGCTCCAATAATGCCTGCCTGATTGCAGAATTTGAGGTTTAATCATGCACCATCAAATTCTATTTTCAAATTTAGAGTTAAAACACTCTTTCAGGCTTAAGTTAACATGCTCACTTTCATTTCAGTGCACATAGTGGCAGATAATTATTGTGCATGCTGTATTTCTTTCATTAACATTAATAGGTTAGTGTTACAGCTTCTGCCAGACCACAAATAATTAAGGGGTTCTTCAAGTATGACTTTAAAAAAAAAAAAAGGACAGAATTTCCAAGGAATTGTATGCAGTGAGGTAATGAGAGTCTGCAGCAGAGACCATGTAAATGACTTAATGTGCCCAGATCAGCTGATAGTCAAACATAAAACCTGCTCAAGCTTGTGAGCTAATCTCATCCATAAAACTAACTGCCTATTCTTCATGGATGTTAACCCAGTTATACTAACTTTTTAAGGTAAAAAACCCACAAAAGTGGAAAAGTTCTATTTGAAAAGGGAATAATAAATGAGCCTTCCTGCTGTAATTAAGCAGACTGTTGATTAAACAGACCTGTGGGCTGATTCAGACACTACTGTTCACTGTGTACCACTGGTCGTGTTCAGCCACTGCTGTTGAATGTGGGAGACCAGGCACATCCTGTGCAAGCTGCCAGGATGGGGACTTCCAAATTTCTGTGCTAGTTGTGTGCATGCAGCAGATGGACTGTGGAGAGAGGGAAAGAAATAGGCTGGCTGTGGGAAGGATATACATGGAGGGAAGGAGTACTTACAAGGTTCTCTGAGGTGTGTGACAGTCCCAAATTCAAAAAGATGTCAGTTGATGCAGGAGAGCTCAGGGCAACCATGTCTGTTTGCAACATCAGCAGAGATCTGTAGGAGCTGGAGGCATAATGCTCTTGCAGACACTTTTTCTTTTTTCCCAGGGTTTTTGTAGGAGTGGAACTGCTTTCCAGGTGCTTGCCTTTATGGAAGGTCTTGCTATGGAAGAAAGCTCGGAGGCTGGTTTTTTGCTTGGCTTAAGGATGGTGTGGGTGGCTTGGAGGTGGGATTTGACTCTTCCCAGCAGAATTGGGATGTGGCAGTCAGAAAAGATGGGAAGGTCCCTGCCCCTGAAGCTGAACAGCTGGTTTGTTAGAGAAGCAGGAATGGAGAAATACATGGATGGAGATGCAGCTGAAGTTGCTGGCTAGAAGGACCTTTCTCAGCTCTGAGTGGAAATCAGCAGCACAAGGTTCCTTTGCAGAGGTCAAGAAATGTGCTGTAATTGAGTTGTGAGATGAGCTGTCCCTGGGTGGAAGCTGTGGCATGTGGCTGGGTAGGGAAAGGCTGTTCTTTAAATCTTATGCAGAAAGAATCAGCAAACCTCAGACTCAGCCTGGCTGTGAGGATCTCAAGTGGTTTGTTAAAAGCATGTTTGATGAATGCAGAGATGAAGGGAGGATGGGGAAACAGCTGGAGAGACAAGTGCTTCTGAGCCGGGGAGAGAAAAGCCTGTGTGTAGTTCAAGGCTGATGAGCCAGTGGGGAGCAGGGGGTGGGCAGAGTTGGGCTGGGAGTCACAGGTGCCTGGGGTCATCACTCTGGGTACAGTGCTGCTCCTGGGTGTTTGCATTTCTGGTGGTAGATGTGGAGAACTAATGTGTTCTGTAGCCAAAAGGAACAAAATACTAATACTCTGCCATTGAGGGTGCAGGGTGCTTTTACAAAAAGCTAGAGGAAAGGCCAGTGTTAAACAATGAGGGTAGTTTGGCCTACTGATGATTTTCTGCTTGTTCCCTCCCACTGGTTCGCTGGATTTTAGTAGGGCTTGAATAAACGAGGAAGAAGAAGATACTGTGATCAATTTGCCTTGCAGTTATTTTGGAGCTGATTTCTGGTGGGGATGACTGCAACCGGGGTGGGCAGGCATTAGGAGAAGGAGTTTTTAGCAGAAGGATGCTCCTTGGAAAACCAGATCAACCTCCCTGGCTGTAACCTGTTCTTCCACCTCGTGTCCTGCTTTCAACCTCTGATTAAATTTGCTTCTTTTAAAAAGGAGGCAGCTTCTAGAAAAACTTGATGGTATATTAGTGAAACCACATGGTGTTCAGTGTATCTGCTGTTTCCTTTAGCAGTGCTATTGAGACTGAAATTCTCTGGTTTCCTGTCTCAGATTCTGCATTGGAGTTGTAGAAGCTGAGGGAATTGTTCACTGCTTTCCTATTAGCTTGCCCTGTAACAGTCATGCAGTTGTTATTGGGCAGGATCTTCAGTGTATAGGATCTATCAAAGAAATAGTCTTGAGTTGCAGGTGAAAAGCTGCAGTAGTAATTTGTGGAGGTACATTTCTCCCTTCTTTTGGTTTTGTTTGGTTCCTTGTTTATCTTTGTTGGTTGGTTTTGTGTTTTTGTTTTGTGGTGTTAAGATCAATATTGAATAACTGCTGTTCTGAAAAAAATTGACATTCAGGTGGCCAGATCCAGTAAACAACAGGCAGCAGTTGAAGCAGTCCAACCAGGGCCAGGTGGAGGAAGAAGATCATTCATCACGCTCTCAGTTCGTTAGAAAGATAATGTCTGAGGAAATTAAAGCATGGTGCAGAACTGCTCAGGGATGCTTCTCCTGCACTGTGCATATGCTCATGCTTTATTTGCCATTATTCTGCTGTAATGTATGTTTGGCTGCTAGCAAGCACATGAAAATCTAATATCAGGCTCAAACTGTGCCTCCTTTATTTATAAACAGCTTTTCTTTTGCTTTATGCTGATGGAGCATGATACAGAGACTTCTTGCCATAGATTGTGTCAGTATAAGGTGCCAAAATTGAAGAGGAAACATTTTATGTGATTAAACAACTGAGATGTTCTGACAGATGTTTGCCTGACAGAGTTTGCAGGAAAAGCAGCGACATTCAGATCTAGTTAGTGCTTTTGAGTGTGTTTGTGCCCCAAATTCAGGGGAAATGTAAATAGCTGGCTGTGTCACACAGGCTCCAGGAACCCCTTCGTGTTTCAGTGGGCTCTGGTGTGCTCTGTGCAGCACCTCTGAGTGTGTTTGGTGTTGGGTCTGTTCTTGCTGCTGGGATACCTGCACAGCCCTTCCCCATCACAGTCTCAACAGCTTTCTCTCCTCTCCAGTCTTTCTTCTCTAGACATTTCCCTTTTCTTAGCATCATAGCTTTTAGTTTTCTGGCTCCTGGCTCTGTGTTTCTCTCTTGTACTTCAGGAAGTTTTTACTAGTTTCAATGAAGGCTTTTAACATAGACCTTGCCAAAATCACAGCAAAGGTACTAGTTCTGACCTCTTGGCTCTGGCTGAATGTCCTTCCATTTTAATTCTCAACCAGATGTTTGTGGTTTAAGGGCAGTTTATGTTGGGGCTTTGGCAATTTTGGGGTATTAAAATAGCTTTAAATTGAAGTTTGAGTTCAAGATAATACAGCTATGGACTTTTGAAGAAATCCAGTTGATTAAATAATCTTATTAACCTATATTCTTTTGTAGGTGGCAGAAAGGCTCTAAATATTTTGAAGTTGTATTTGTAGAAGTAATAAACATTAACTCTGACCTGTTCCAGCAAGTCTGTTTAGGGTTTTTTGTCAGATTAATAGAGCAGGAAGGATCTTTTGTGATGCATAATCAAGGTGGAAATTTCTGTTAAGTCAGACTACAAAGGTGTAATCCCCTTCAGGGATTATGGTATGTTTTGCATATTGCCTCCCAATGCCTGTCTGAGGATTCAATGGATGCTTTAACTCTGCTGCTATCTATAGCACTTTGGAAAGCATTCGTTCATAAATGGATTGTACCAACAGCCTTGCAAAGACCTGAAGAAAGGAGAGATGCCCGGGAGAACAAGGAACATCACTGATTGCCCAGGAAGACATTGTGAGTCTGGCAACTGCAGTGATGAAAAAAGACACCTACTTTGTGTGCCAGAAGTACTGAAACTCATTTGGGATTGAGTTCACCCCAAAAATGGAAAACCAGGGGGGATTCAGCTAAGAACAGCTGTGGGCTGCTGAAGATGCAGTTGTCTGATTAGGTGACCTCCAGTGTTCCCTTCCAACCTTAACCATTCTGTGATTTTCATCAAAGAGACTCGAGATACTTTCGTGATGAATGGCAATATCGCGGGTGTGTTTACTTTTCCAGGCCAGCTCTCTGCTCTTAAACAGCTGGTTGTGTTGGAGTAAACCAATCATGGTTTGCCATTAAATCTTAATTACTTAACAAATGGTAATGTGTTACATTATATCTGTTTAGTCTCATTTACATGGGGTGGAAGGTATTTGCTGGTGCGTGGTTAAGAGGATTAGACACAGCTCTGCAAAGGTGGGGGGAGCTGGGGTGGTGGAACAGCATCTGCCATTGCATTGTTTGTGCTGTAAACATTCATTTAAAAGACCCTCCCCCCCTTTATCCTGCTGTGTTTGGGTTGAAGGAAGCACATTTATTCCTTTTGCCTCAGTTGTGGGAGAATTCTAAATAATCGCTTCATCCTACCAAAGGCACTTGGTGAGCAGGGTGGAGGGGCAGATTAAAGGCTAAGTAAGTGTAAATGGTTTAAGCGTTTCTAATTTATGGCACAGCGCTCACAGGGGGATACGCTCAGGAAGACCTGCAGCATCTTTCCTGCTGAATGAACGGATTAATGATGGCAAAGTCTGCCGTGTTAGGGACGTGTGTGAGGTCACTCCTTGTCGTTGGCTGTAGGAAATACTTCAGCTGGAAAAAGCCACCGTTTCCTTGCGGCTGCTTTGGATTCTGCTTTTACAGTCGAGAGAGCAGACTCTTTTTTCTGGGATAGTTTTGGAAAATATTTAATTAAGCGGCTCTAATGAGGGGCCATTATAACTGCAAATGGAATTATTGTTATCATCGTTTCAGCTGTTAACATTTTAAGGGCAGTTGTTCACAAACTGTTCAGTAATTAGGGCCCAATTCACTGTGGAAAAATTGTAGTGGGCTGCTACTGCTGCTGCAAGTGTATTGGGGAAAGGAACATTTGAAAGAAAGTCATTCTTCCCTGGATTTGCAGATGTGCAGAGGACACATGAACCCATTGCTTCTCCATAACATGGTCTCCTGTCAGTGCAGGCTGCAAAACATTAGATCCTAGAAGTGGCATGGGTTGCTGTGCCATGTGTGTCACTGTCACAAATACTGTGAGATTTTTGCCCCAGTCCTTTTATAGGTGTGCAGAGCAGAGTTTTGGGACAGAACTTTGGCAGCTCGTCCTTCTGGCACAGCTGCTCTGATAATCACAGCCTACGACAGTTCTGTGAATGTAGTGGTATCATTATATTAATGGCCAGGTGAGCCTTTGAACCTCCTAGGAAATTAAACAGCACAAGATGGGGAAAAGCCCAAATTACTCCTCTGTTCTTGGTAAGAGGCAGCACCTTACACAGCTTGATGCAAATTGTTTCTAGTTAAGGAATGTCTTAAAATGCAACTCTGCAGGGTTGCTCAGCTGTAGCTATAGTTAGAGCTGCAACTATAGATAGCATTAAATTTATTTAAGTGCCTATAAAGTGAAGTTTGCTGTTTCCTCAGAGACTTATTTTAGAGCAAGTCTAGCGGAATTGTTGAGCAGCCTCGTGCACCTCATGTTCAAGCACATTCATCCTGCTGAGCTGGGCACGTTAACACGGGGCTCTGTCACTGTCTGGCTGAGTGGGAGCTTTGCTTCCTTGGTCCTGAAGAAGGTGTCTGGTTGTACCAGCCCTCCTGGTCCTGGCAGGGTGGCAAAGTGTGGAGCACAGGGCTCTGCTTCCACACAGAACCATCTCATATTAAAATAACTTGGTGTCAGTCTCATGCTGAGAAACCCCGGTTCCTGTGGTTTTACTTTCTGGATTAGGCAAAAGCTGCAACTATTTATCAATAAATCCTCTTTCTAAGCAGGGGTGGAAAAGCTTTAGGTCAAGAATGGGGCATGGTGGCACCACAGAAGGAGCTCTGGAAAACACTGGGTGCTCCACATCTAAGTCCTGAGACTCTGACATTTCTTCAGTTTTCTCCTCTTCAACTTATGTAAATGTAATCTCTCCAGAGAGGAAATGGATAACTTTTATTGAATCTGGGCAAGGCTTTTTCCAGGTAGCTTGATCTTGGCAGAGGACATGGTAGCAGGTCATTAGTGGTTTCAGAAGATATGCTGCCAAATGGCTGTGGTGGTGGTGGGAGAGATCAGCGTGTCCTTATTCAGTGAGTGTGGGAGTCCTGTCATTACAGGAGCATCCCTTGGAAAGTGGGACTGGGGGTTGGGGTAAGGGCCTCTAGATGGGTTTTCTTGATTGAGAATTAAATGTACAAATTACAGTTAAGTGGGAATTCTGTTTGGCACCATGTTGCAGCTGTGGGAGAACCAGCTAGTGCTGTGTAGTTTTGATTGAGAAAGGGTATTTTTCCAAGGGAAGGGGAAGATGTCATGAACAGCAGCTCATGCAGAGCTACTGCAGAGCATGGGCTACTGCAGAGAGAGAACTAGTGATGCCTTCAGAGACCTTTGAGCCAGCCAAGGAGCTTGGTAGCCCAGGACATGTGCTGGAGTACAGAAGAACCTGGTGCTGCTCTGCTTCCTTGTAGGGTCATTCCTGGAGCTAAGGCAGAAACTTACCTAGCAGTGAACTGAAAAACCTGTTTGAGTTAGCATTTCCCATCCAGGGAATAGCTGTCCCTACCCTGGAGCTGAAGTCTTGTTGCTTTGCCTGCAGGATAGAGTCAGGACAAGTACAACCATCTCGTGTGAGAGCTCCTCCACTGCTGTACTACAAGGAACAAGTAGATATTTCCAGATCTGATGCTTTTTTCCATTCCCATCCTAAGCACTCTGCTAGCAAAGGAACTGATGATAATGAAAATATTTTTTGTGCGAAATGCAGTAGCACAGAGCAATAAACCCCCATAATTGCAGCTGGAATATTCCACGTTAAACCAAACTATCAATTATAGTTTGCACAGAGATTTGCTAGACTAAAAAGGTGGTGCTTTCATGTGAAAAAATATTCATTATCTTCTTTCAAACACACCTTAATTGCCAACATCAAAATTATTAATTAAGCAATACATCTTGCAAAACTGGATTGCTTCATCCAGTGCATGTGGAGTGTGATAGGAGGGATCTAATACACAGAGTGTGTGAGTCCCTGGATCCTTGCAGGGGAAAGCTGTTGAGGTTTCTGCCTACAAAGTCTGTACTCTGAGTGGATTTTATGGCAAATGTTTTTTTTGGGGTGCAGTGTACTTAATTTGGGAGCAAAGCTGTAACAGAAACAGCGACAAATTCTTTGGCCAGTCCTTTTCCTGTGGTTCCCTGTTCAGCAACTCTCCCTGTGCAGCCTGGCACATCAGCTGGCTCTGGGCTTTGCTGTGGGCATCACTGCTGCCAGGCCTGCCTGCCCCCAGGCTTAGTCCCACATGGCCCAGGTGACCTAAAATGTGATTTGAAAACATCCATAACAAATGTAGTTGAAGCAAGAAAAAGCAAGGACGGAATTCGAGTTCTGGTTTGCTCATCTGTCCCGAGTTGTACCTGTACTGCTGGTTTCCAGTTGCTTCCAGTGTTGTTCATGAAAAGCACAGCTGCTTAGAAGAACAGAGGTATCCTACTCGAGGCATTTTGTATTTCCATGCTAGCAGAGGTCTTTTGCCTTGGATAAAATTCAATTTTAAGACTGGAAATTTAATTTCTTTAGCTTCTGGTAACTCAGTCCTTGCTCAAAAATGGCTTTTCTGTATAATGTGGTTGGTCAGCATCATATCTGATTAGTGCAAGGAGAGTCTCAGACCAGCTCTGTTGCATATCAGGTGTTTGTTGTTTTCTTCCCATTTTTCTTTCCTTCTCCTTTGTTAAATCACTCAGAAATGCCCTCAAATTAATGGGGAAAAGCTGTCACAGAGAATGGTTCTCAAGGTCACAGGTGAGACTTGAGAGTACAGCTGGATCCACAGGTATCCAGCTATGCTGAGCCAACCAGACCTTCCTCTCCAGGCACCTCAGTGCACCCTCCCTGAGCAGAAACTCTCCTCAGTCTTTGCTGGTGTTCTTAAAGTCCTTCTAGTGCTTGACCCTGATTTTGTTACATGTATGAACTTGCCATGATAACAACGAATAAGTATTTTTCCTCTATATGTGATTTTAGAGGATGATACTATCTTCTCTTTCCCACTAGCTCTGGAGGAAACCATGCCTCTAAAATATTTGTCTCATCAATTTGCAAAGACATCTTTATTGCCCTTGGTGAATCATAAAGACTGCTTTCCAAGGGGATGTTTACTGTAAAAGCTAATGAAGACATCATTGCTTTCCTTGGCATCTCGTAGCTTGTTCTCCAGCAAGAGTGATTGACTTCTTGTGGCTGTATTTTAGCTTCTTCTAGGTGTGTGTTTTAATGATTTGTTTTTCCTCGGGTTGTTAATGGTGGAGTTGAGGGATCAGACAAAGACAGTGTTGTCTAATCTGGCAGGATTGCAGGCAGGCAGGGAGGATGTCTGGGCCCCTGTCTTTGCTTTCCAGGTTTTCTTTGAATGGGAAAGTGCTATTGTGTGCTTCACTTAAAATTAAACATTTAATAATTAAACAGGTTTTCTTTAAGATTTTCTCTCCTGCGTCTCAGTGTGGGTAGGAAGAGCATTCCCAATTACACTTTTATGACTATAGATTTTCCACTTCTCATTCTCAAGAGCATGGAAACATGATTAATGTAAAAGATTGTCAAACAGCATTAATCACTGTTGATTTCTTATCGATTCCTGCCCTCTCTTTTCCCTGAGAGCCACTGTGCTTGCACTGGCTGGTCAACTTCTTTGCAGTGAATAAAATCTCACACCTTTGTTGGTCCCCTCTCACCCTTTGTTTGGAAGGAGTAAGGTGAAGAAGAGTATAGGGAACTGCTCATTTGGGATTATTGGGAAGCTTTAGTTGCATTGGAGAGAAGTAATAGGAAGAGAGAATAAGCACATTGTATTCGATGCTGTTGCTTTGCTGACACATGTACTAAACTATGCACGCAAGACAATGATTTTTACATGTAATGTGTATTTTCAGCTGGGGTGGCCTTTGTGAGACATAAGTGACATAAGGTGAACAAACTGCTTATTAAGGTAAGACAATGAAGGCCCAATTTTAAAAGGTTAAGATGCACTAGAAAGTATCAGAGCATCCTCCAAGTCATTAATGCTGTACAGAATGCACAGCGTGTGGTATTTTGAAAGGCCACTGTAACCTTTTCAAGCATGAAGCATGCTAAAAGGAATCTGTTTTCTTACTGCCTTGAAAAGGGAAATCAGTCTTAAAAAGACTTAGTTTTTATTTGTTTTAAAAAGAAATCATTTCTTGGTGTATAAAGAGAGAGGGACAATCCTTAAAGCAATGAACTATGTGCAGCAAGGAAGCAGCCCTGGAAATCCATAAACAATGTGAGATGTGAAACCTTATTTATTAAAGGAAAAAATATATTCTCACTAGTGTGTTTCTTCCTCAAATTCTTATTTTAAACTTTGCATGAACTTGGTTTGGGCTCTATTTAAAACAGCGAAACGTTGTGGTTGGGCGAGTATGGGATCTCTGCATCTGTTTGGGGTGAGGAGCAGAGGTGAGGAGTCTGGGAAGCAGAGGAGGGAGGAGCAGCTTCACCCAACGTGTGTCAGCAATGTCCTGGGCTTTGGAACCTGAAGTATTGGAACAGCAGATAGTTCAGTTTGGGGAAAAAAGGGGAAAAAATAATCTAACCGACAAGGCTTCAGGCAAACAAGCTACAAAGATCTGAAAAGGGTTTCTGTATTCCCTAAAGATTGTCTGGTATTTTGAGTTAGATTGTTTGGTCTTATTTAAAGGATGACAGGTCCCTACAGAGCCAGCCTTGCTGTCCTGTGCTGTCACACAGCAGCACCACTTCTCCCACTCCACAGGTCTCTGTGCTTCCAAGCCCATCACATGCCAGCACCTGAGAGCAGGAAGAACCATTCCTTCCTGCCCCACGATGCTGCAGCCATGTGCCCATCCTGTCAGTGTCTTGGGAGCAGCAGCAACAGACAGCAAGTGATGGATCTGCTGCCCCACTTCAGATCTTTGAGGATGAGTTGGGCAGGACCGCACTTGCAAAGTGCTGTGTAAGTCCCATCATACCTCCTCCTTGCATTGGTGCAACTTGAGGATTGCTTTTTGGGGATGTTCCCCTGCATGCTTTGCATTTTTACAGAGAAGGTTGTGAAGAGTTGACAAGCCTCCTGAGACATGAGGAGACCCCCAGGCTGCCTTTTGCTGAAGTGAACTTTTGTTTTAGAGGTTGTCCTGAGTTGAAGCAGCTGAGCTTTGCAGCGTGGAACCGTGCTTTTGTTGCTGAGAAGGTCTTCATGAACCAAATTAACCAGATGCAAGTTCTGACCTAAGGTCACTGGGAACTGGGGAGGTAGCAGACCTTCTTGCTGCAAGTTAAATATGAACTCTATGAAAGAACAATGTAAGTGCTACTTGTAGTCTGTCCTTGGCATCTTTTGACTAAATGGCCTCTTCAAATACACACTACAGCTCCAACTTCACTTAGCTGTAGCTAAGTTCCTGATTGCAGGATGCTTTTTCCTCCTGACTATTCAGCCTTTGACTCTTGCAGTGTCAGTGTAATTAAAGAGCATAAAGAGCAGGGTTTTACAGTCAGGGCTGCTGCTTTTGCTCTTGAATCCTGAAAGCTCCTCTGGAAAAGCAGAGATTTTGTGTGTGGAGGGAAGAGGTGAATTAAACGATTTTATGTCCTCCTGAACATAAGAGTAGAAAGTCCTTATATTTACATGATCTCACTCAGTGGGTGCCTAAAGGCTGTGTGATATGCATTGTGCTGGGGTTTCCAGTACATGTGGCATATGAGAAAGCTTTTTTGCTTTTCTGAGGGGATGGGGGAGATTTTGGTCCATCTGGGGTTTCTCCAAGTTTGGGATTTGATTTGTGAGTTAGGTTGTGCAGACTGACATCCAGGCAATTGTCACTCAGGTCTCTCCTTTCAGATGTTATAACTCTATCATCCACCTCTAGTTCTCATTTTCCTGAAAGCCAAGGGCAATTTGAGTGTCCTGTGGGGCTGCTCCCAGTGTGCCACATTCAACAATCAGATCATAAAAGGAAGGTCTAGAACATGCAAGGAAGGGACAAAGCAAGGATCTTGGCAGCTCACCAGCCTCGCTATCTTTCTTGGCTGAGGCTTGCAAGCATCAAGTTGCGCTCCTGTGTGGAGAAACAGTGGTTTAATGTTTGATAGTGATCAGATCAGGAGGAGAGCAGAGCACTAGGCATCCGACAGGTTGTCAAACCTGTCACATCCCAGCCTTTTCTTCCCCTTGACAAGGTTAGCCACTGAATGACAAGGGTACACTTTGCCAGGATGGCAGCAGAGCCTTTAGAAGGAGGAAAAATGCTTTCAGAAACGAGTTTGTCTGCTTTCCACATATCACAACATCTCTGTGCAAAGCTGCATTCTCAGGTGTGCCTTTGCAATGACTTTGAGTCTTTCCCTTTCTCTACTTCCCCATTACTGGAAAAACAAACACACACAGAGCCTTCTCTACAGCTGCAGTTGCTTGTTGGATGAGATGTGGATGGGCTGCAAGCAGGTTTGCAGGGCAGTGAGCATCCCTTGTGGTGGCTCCTCGTGGGTGTCTGCAGTCTGGGGATGAGGTGCACACAGCCCTGAAAATGTACCTCTGGTGACACTGGTGTTACAGATAAGGAGAGTTTGGGAAGGGATGAATTTCTTGTCTGAACTGGAGAGGTTTCTCTATCGATCCCTTCCTCTGCTACCCACCCTTGAATCTCTTCTATTTTTCAGGCTACTGAAGGGGTGAAAGTGCTGCAGTCTGTCCGTCTATTCACTGCCACAGTGTTGACTGCTGTGTTGGTAAAACAGTCCTAGTTAAATATTTTTTTTAAATATGCAGTCAGTACTCCCTCACTCCCAAGTGCCTGTGACTTTTTGCAGGGCAGCTTGGCTTAGGATTTTGTGATGCAGACTAGAGTACGTTTGTTTTGCACACTCTTCCCTGCTGTGTGCACATAATCATACATAAATGCATCTGCCCTCGATTCTCTTTTCCCAAACTGTGGCCAACCTCAGTCACATTAATATTAAAAACTGTAGGTTTGCAAAACCTTGGTGGAATCTGCATTTGCCGTAGGAGTGGAAGGATGTTTGTTAAACCTTTTCCCATGACGCACTTTATACTACCTTGGATCTGGTGTAGTTTTAGCACTTTCAAATCAAAATCATAAAGATGATCGTCATAAGCCATAAAAAGTTAGCATGCTCTTATCTATTTTAATTTTGTTTGAATGATGCCATCTGCTTTCCTGAATATGGCGGATATTTGAAGAAGGAGAATGTACCAGTTGGGAAATGCAGAAACAAAACAGCAGTGTATTTCTTATGGCTGATGGATCATTATTTTATCTCTTTTTTTTTTTTTTTTCTTTTAACATGTTCAGTCATGAGTGAGAAAGCAAAAATCAATGTTAGGCATAAACAAACAAAGAAAAATTGAATTATCAAGTTAGTTTGGATAAAGTTCACAAGGGAAGAACTTGAAAAGAAATGTGCTGGTTAAGTAAGAAAGCCACGCATCCCTGTAGGTCCTTTCTTCAGAGTTCATCCAACAGCCTTTCTGAGCTCTGAGCTTTAACTGCAGTCCTGCTTTCCTCTAAATATCAAATGCCAGATAATCATGGCCAGAAAGAGGTAGATGTGTGTGATTTTGCAGGATAGGTTAGTTGCAAAAATTTCTCTTTTGTGAATAAGTTACACATAAATTATGCTTGCACCCTCTTTGTTGGTTCAGGGTCCTTACCTGCCTCTCTGCTGAGGGCAACGCTGCTTGGATGTTGTTTATCCCATGAGTGAGGATGCACTTGCTATGATCTCAGCTGTGGGAGAGATCCCAGCTTTTGCAGGTGAATGTGTTCCCTCACCTACATGGGGCAATGGCTTGGGATTGGGCCTGAACTGCAAGACTTTCAATGAACATGGTTATTTTTCTGCTTAAGTATTGTGACAACAAAGTGGGTGTTTTGTAGAAAGCTGCATATTTGGCCTACTCACTGCTGTTTTCCATCAGGTCCAGAAAGAAATAAACTGTTTTTCTTGGCTATTTTATTAGAAAGGCAAGGAGCAGCTGCTTAGCTGAAAGTTGACAGATGGGAAGAGCTCTTGGTGAGCAGGCTGGTGGCTTTATTGCCTACCTGGTATAACTGCTGCTTAGGAGGCTCACAGGTCAGCAGAGAACCAGTACTTTGTGCTGTGGGGAAATCTGTTAGTATGGGTGGATATGGACAGACCCAAGCAGGTAAGATAGACGTCAAATAAATGCCCAAGACTTGAGAATGAAGAGCAGAAGCTGAGCTGTTGTCATGCTAATTTTGTGCTGGAGCACATTTGTGAAATTGGTGGTATATGGGAGATGTTTGACCAGGTTTGTTTTCCATGTCATGTTGGAGATTCATTTTAACTCTGGAAGATGTTACTCATCTAATGAAACTGGTATTAGTGCCCAGTCAAGTGAAATAACCAGCTTTAAAGGCTAAGATATTGGACTCTGGAAGGTATTTTCTATCAAGTTGGGTAACTTCTGTGTGGGTGTAGAAAGCATGAACATTTAAGTGAGGTTCATGGTGCCCTGGTACTTCTCAACTTGAAGCTTCTCATGTTCTTGGTGACTAAATGATCTAAAAGACTTCATTAAGAAAAAAGAGAAAAAGTTCCTCTTTTGAGACACAGTGCTGTATATCTACTATATGTTTTCAGGATGTATGAAGACAGTCTCTGACCTGCACAAATATCAGAGGTCCATACAGTTGCTTTAAGGTCACTTGAATAACCCTGTAGAATAATATGCTGGCATTGCCTTTGACAGATCGCCTGGAGATTCACTTGCTGAACCCAGTCTTCAGAGCCTGTGCCTTGGTGGCAAAGACTGTAATAAAATTGTTCAGCTCAAAACAGATCGTTCTTCATTCTGACTGGTAATCGATAACTGTCTGTGGCTGGTGTCACCTCGGACTCTGTCCCATGGGGATGTATTGTACAGTGGAGCCCTGTATGCTAATCTGTGTCTATAAATAAAGGTCTGTCTCTGTGAAGACACCCACATCCTTCTGGGGCTGGTGGAGAGCCAAGTGCTGAGAGGGGTGCCCTTGTTGTTTGGGAGCTTGGTAAACTTTGGTCAGTTTGTATTCTGGATCTGTTTTTTCCTGAAGGGAGGCAGGATTTAGTGTATTTAGATGGACAAGTGGTATGTTTGCCATGTCTTTGGCAAACGCCTTCCTGTTCCTCATGGCTTAATAAAACAGCAGCCACCAAAAACAGGTGTTTTTGGCAAAGATGCCTGAATGACAAGTTGTGGCCAACCCTTCTTGAACATGGTGGAGTAACAGCATGTGGGGGCTTGTCCCTGCAACCAGGGCAGTAGGGCTTAGTGCCTGTCTTTGTGTCAGCTCTTGGTGGGTGCACAGGGATGGGTTTGGGGACAGAACAAGTGTGTGGCAGTGCTTCTTCAACCCCTCTTCTTAATAGGATCATCTGCCTTGGTGCCACCCCGGTACCTTCCTGTGAGATACTGGTTGGTGATGAGGATTTATTTAGGGACATGGCTAAGTGCCACAGGAGTCTGGCTGGTTCCCCGTGTCCCAGTTTAGCAGCGGAGATGCCAGGAGGGAGCTGTGGGCAGAACATCCTGGTTGAAACGTGAGGCTCATGTGGGATCTGCTGACTTACAACTTGCTTCTGCTCTGCTGGAGTTGTGGGAATTTTTTTTTTTTTCAAAGATGCCTGCAAAGACTTCTTTATATGGACATCTGAGGGAGAGGCTGGCGGTGTGGTGGGAGGATATTGAGTTACTTTGGGCTGCAGGACACGGTGTCTGTGGAGCAGGCATGTCTCTATTTATACAAGCAGCCAGTGGTGGGCGTGCGAAAGCTCTCGGGCTCCTGCGTGAGCTGTAGTCTGTGCTGGTGGGAAACAGCCAGATGGATGCTGGGGAGGTCAGAGATGCTCTGTGGTCCCAAACTGGGGCTGTACATAATACCTGATCCATTTGCTATCCTGTTGCTAATTCTGGCTGCAGCACGTGCAGGATGTGACCTGGATGGAGCAGAGTTCTCACCTTTAATGCCATGAAAGGCATGGCTGGCCTGAGCTCTGTGGAAAGGGCTGCCTGACTGTGATGTGAGGTTATTCCTGCAGCTGTGCTCCCTTGTGGGTGCAGAGAGGGGAGTGCCACGTGCTGGGGAGGGAACAGGGTGGCTGAGCTCCAGAGGAGCGGGTGAGTGCGTTGGTGGCTGCTGCTTGGATGATGATGAATATGAAACAGGAGCAAGAGAACATGGATCTAACTCAGTCTCTGCCCACGCTGTTTCAGACCATGGCTTAAAGAGCATTTCTCTCCATCAGCTGAAGCTGCTCCGCTGCTTTCCTCATCAAGGCTCTGTGGTGAACCAGGCTGGGGAGTCAACACAGAGTAAAAATAACTCAGCTGAAAGAGAGAGTGCAGCTACAGCACACTGTACCTCTGAGAGAAATGCTCCCCAAAATGTGCCCACAGGGGCGAAGCAAGAACATTACATGTTTTGAGTCTTAGATGGCACAGAAACCAACCAAGAGCTGCTTGTCTGGTTTTACACTTTTTTTTTTGCTGTTGTTGGAATGCCTCTTCCTTTAGATTAACTGTTTTAGGGTGCAGGGGTGGCTTAGGACTGATATATTGAGGTGTCCTGGCTCTGCATGATTATCTTACAACGTGAGGTGATGCTCCAAAACATGCAGCTTTGGGATCTTTCTCCCTGTGGCTATTAGCTTCCACGCTTAAATTGCATAGCTGGCAGTAAATGCTGCCAAAATGTCATGTAGATGAAGCAGCTTCATAAGAGCTTTAGTGCCACAACCTTTCCCAACCCCTGCAATTACATTTTAATTCAATATTTCATTGGAGTTTTCAAATAATTTTAAATTAATAGGAGCCAGATTGCAGGGGGAAGAGCTGGCATCGTTCTCTTGTTTGCCTACAGAGTCTTCTGCACTGCAGATACCCGGTTGATACACACAGCTGGGAAACCAGGTTTTCTCTGAGGACAGTTGAACAATTCCTGTTGGAACCCACAGAGTTTAAGTGCTGAAACAGGTCCCAGGAAGGGAGCTGCAGGGAGGG
>VYZS01095548.1:38158-57653 GCA_013400695.1 Neodrepanis coruscans | reverse complement strand
CAGGATTTAGTCCCTAAGGAATTTTCCTTAGTAGTCAGAGGAATTGAGGCAAGAAACTCTGCCTCTATTTTTTGATCTCTGTTTCCACTGTAATAGGGCTTATGTGTTTAAAGAACATGAAGTACCTAAAATTTAGATTATGTTGAATATTGAATATTTTAAGTTTCTAATTGCTTTTATTTTAAATTAGTATCCCTGTGGTTTACTGCTCTGACATGATCCACTTTAAAGAAGGCTCAGCCAGGACAGCATTTAAAAAACATTTTTGGCAAATAGATAAATGTGTATCAGAACAAATTCAGGTTTCTTGCAGTATTCACACATATTGTTTACAGAGTAAATTTTTCTCTGTCTGGAAATAATTGACTTAATTGTGTCATGATAGTCACATTTGCAGTATGCTCTCTTTGGGGCCCTATTCAGATTTTTTTTTTTTTTTAAACCCAACCATATACTCAGAAGATTTTTAAATGGTAAACATACATTTAAAACATAACACTCTCTTTACCTGTGTACTACAAGACTTGCAAATATGTAAATTTTTGTGTTAATTCCCTTTTGTATCTAAATGTATAGATTTCTGAAATGGATAAACTTTCAATGCCAGTTACCTCATTTTGTGCAGTTGTCTTTAATTTCATGGGTGTGTGTTTTAATGTTTTTGTTTGTAGTTGTTAGATTCTTCTAACCATGAAGTTAGAGGAGTTAGTTTTCCACCCTCTTAAGAAGCAAATCTTTATGTAAGCACCACTCAGAAATTCGACATTCTGGTCATCAGGTGATATGGCTGGGGATGAAAATTACCTGTTTTCCATTAACTTCAAAGTTTCTGGAGAGCAGGATTGAGGACTGAGGCATTTCTTTTATTTATGGACACAAAATACAGGTTTGGCCATAAGAGAAAGATCATCTCAAAGGAACAGGAATGTTTGAGCAAGAAAGTCAGGTGTCCTTCAGGAGCTTGCTTCCCAGCACCTCACAGTCCTTCTACTCAGAAATATCAGTGAAACCTGGTAGGTTTACATCTGGAGGCTCAAAACTTTACAGACTTCCGTGTCTTGTCTCCGGAAGTCAAGGAGTTGGAGATAAGGATGAGATAAGTAATCCCCTCATTCCTCCAGAAACAGGTGGAAGGGTTCCAAAGAAAACTGCAGTCACTTACATGCTTTCTTCCAAGTCCTGTTTCTCCTATGTACTAGTCTAATCTGTTTTATGCCAAATCAGGTGAAGTTAAATTTCTGGTGTTTGTAGGGAGGAAAGGCAGATCTAGAACACATGGCTCAGCCTGTCCCCCTGTATCTCTCACTAACCTGCCTCTGCTCATTCCTTCGACACTAAGCTTACTGCAATCTCCTTAAGTTTAAAACAGTTTGTGGGGAAGTGTAAAAGTAGCACTTGGTATGCAAAAAACAAAAACCAGTTTATGAGTTTGGTAATATCCAAGTCAAAATAATTGATACTAGTATGGAAAAAGTCTTGCTTCTTGTGTCTGAACCTCCAGATAAGCGTGTTACATGTGACATTTGGATGAGGATTGCTGTTCTAGGGGAAAAAGAGTGCTTTTGAAAACAAAACAAGGGACAATCAATAGTAGAAGGTCTTAAAAAGTGAACCGATATTCAGATAATTTTTCTATGACAATAAAAGTGCTTTGTGTCAGCAGTGAAGTATTCCCTAGTTCAGAACTTCAGTCTTCACAAGACTGTGAATAAGCAGCCAAGAATATTTGTAGCCTCAGGTGCTTCATCCTTTGGAATGTGCAAAAGGGCACTGAAGATTTTGGAAGCTTTAACTGATTATTTAGAATCTGGGGACATCTGCTGGTCAGCCTATTCCATGCAGGGATCCACCCAACAGGAATCCAGTTACTGAGCATGTGTGTGGAAGTTATTTCGGAGAAAACAATCTTAAGTGACTTCAGATAGAAGCTGGAGATTTAAAGCTAATTTAATGGGCCAGGCCTTTCAAACTTAAGACTTTTTTGGCTCATCTGTCTCATGTAAGTACCAGTGTTGTTTAGCAAAATTACTCATCTGAATGTCTTAACCTAGATGACAACCAAA
This sequence comes from Neodrepanis coruscans, assembly GCA_013400695.1. Classification (NCBI taxonomy): domain Eukaryota; kingdom Metazoa; phylum Chordata; class Aves; order Passeriformes; family Philepittidae; genus Neodrepanis; species Neodrepanis coruscans. The sequence continues at coordinate 55,590 of VYZS01095548.1, read as the reverse complement.
TTATATTTGTGTTTAAATTATTCTTAAAATATACTTCGAGGTTGAATTTACATAATGGACATCTGAGCACCACCTAAATTTATCCACATCATGAAGCATTAAAGGATTGTTCTGAACATTAAGTACTTCACCTAGCAGCAAGCAAATCAGATGATGTTGCAATAGTTGCTATCTTAATGGAATAGTCAACTCCTTGATGCTAAGGAGAGGTTTTTACTAAGTAGTGGGAGTGCTTGAGATGCACGTGATTACAGACCCTTAAATGAGAGAGCTTATAGTTCTTTTATTATATAAATATTCAAAGTACCAAAATAGCAAATACTACTGAAACTTCTAAAGTGGAGAGCATTTGATCTCGCTGTAAAACTGAAGTGATTAAGTTCAGTAGGCTTCTGGTGTGTAGTAAGCCTTGTAGCACAGCCAACTCCAAATCTATTCCTTCAGGGCTTCTGTTCCTGTATCTTCCTTACAGGATGGTCATTGCTATCCCACACTTGTACCTCCTTCCTTACAGTACCTTGTTCCCAGGGAGTGGTTAATCCAACCTCTCAGACTCATGGCATGGCTCTAATGGGCATGTAATCTTGGAGATAGCAAAGAATCATTTTTAATGTAATTTTACTCACACGTATCTCTACTGGAGCTGGTTTGCACAGAAATTACAGTAATGTCAACCATTTTCAGGATTAGAACCTGGCTATGTAAAATCCATATATATATAAAATGAGGGAAAAGCATCTCACCCTTTGAGTCACCACCTTCTCTCCCTTTTAACAACCACTTTGTGCAAACCTTCTGTGTACAATCTCAGCACAGTTGGTTCTCGGACTGGGAGGTTGATATGCCCTGGAATTCTGACCTGGAAAGCCTTTTACATGGATGGAGTTTTGCATCCATACTGAAGGCCAGTGGTGTGAAAGGGCCACCACAGCAGCNAAATTACAGTAATGTCAACCATTTTCAGGATTAGAACCTGGCTATGTAAAATCCATATATATATAAAATGAGGGAAAAGCATCTCACCCTTTGAGTCACCACCTTCTCTCCCTTTTAACAACCACTTTGTGCAAACCTTCTGTGTACAATCTCAGCACAGTTGGTTCTCGGACTGGGAGGTTGATATGCCCTGGAATTCTGACCTGGAAAGCCTTTTACATGGATGGAGTTTTGCATCCATACTGAAGGCCAGTGGTGTGAAAGGGCCACCACAGCAGCACAGAAAACAGAAGAGTCTGTTCCATGGAAATTTACTAAAGGATTTTATTACAGGGCAAATATGGAAAGATGTATCACGTGTGGCCTCACAAGCTGTTTGTTTTAGGCTTCATTGATTATGCTGTGCTAACATTCATGCTGATTTGTTTTCCCAAAGAAATGCCAGCCACACCCTAACCATGGGAGTACTGCTGAATATGTGCCATTTGAAAATTAAATGTGACTTAAGGGAATTAAAAGTTTGATATTCTAATATTACAAAGCTTCTCTCAGGATTAATTAATTTTCACCTGTATATAATAATAACTAAAATATTAACTACCTTAAAATATCTTTATTATGCTTCTCAGCCTTCCTCATTACTTGAGATTTGCCCTGGTATCTTTACTTTCTTTGTTTTACTCTCTTGGGTCTGCTTGTAGTTCTAAAGTTAGTTCAAAAGTTCTAAATTCTTTTAGTGACATTTTTCCTTCTACTGCTAAGGATGAAGATGTCATTAGAGAGGAGCAACAAACAATTTCAGCAGCTCTAGTCAGACTGGAATTCATGTAGAAGCAACTTTCAGAGAACATACAATGAGAAGGCAGATGATACTAGGAAAGCCATAAATTGAAAGAATTGGATTTACTCGGAAAAGCATTTTGGGTAAACAAACCCAGACCACCACAAAGAATGTAACATTAAAAGAGAATGTTGGTTGCTGGAGTTCCTTTGGTTGAAGCAGTCACTGCACCTTTGGTTGTGTTTAACTGAAACTGTAATTAACCAGCTTGAACTATGTAGCTCGATTTACATTTCATCTCAATCATGTATAAAAATTTTCCTATGCCCCCTGAGCATAAAGTCAATATTTTTCAAACTTAAAGCCAAAGTGGCCACTCAGTTTAATAGATTGTATAAAATGTGGCAACATTTAGTATTGGCCTGTTCCAGCTGCTCTGTCCTTTGCCCACCTGTTGCTTTAATTATCTTAGTTTTTATTTTTTTCAGCTCAAACAAATCTCAAATGTGTTTTGGTTTGGCTGTGGAAGGAGATGAAAGTAGAGCAGAACACCTTTTTTTTAACTCCATGTAGTTGCTCCATTGAATGTTTCTCATGCACACCTTAGAGATTGTTTCTACTTACTATTTTCAGTCCATTGGGAAAGTTCTGCTTCCTTGCATAAATCGGTAAAATTCAAAAAAGCAGCTCCCTGTGAAGAATATGAATTCATATACTTTAGACATAATCTTACCTACACTGACCAACTTCAGTAATACTGCATATCACCCATGAGTTACTATTAGTTGTTAAACACAGCTGAAATTAAGATCACCCACTACATAATTTCTAAAAAGTTGTTTAAGGTCTATAATTTCAAACATGAATCTCTCACAAGTTTTTCAGCAGTAATGCTGAATGTGCATAAGCTCCCTTGTCCCATCACCAGCAGGGTCCCAGGTGGCAGTAAGAGACACAGCCCTGGGGGGCTGCTCCCAGGTACTTTGTACAGATGATTTGTATTTGTCCATACACACCCTCCCAGTATTCCAACTTTGGTATGACTGGTCAGGGACTGGCTTTTAGTTTGGTGCCACAAGGAAGTTGCAATGTGAAGACTCTGCTTTTAAAGGCCCATAAGAAAAGCAGCAGAGGATTCACATACTGCCGATGTTTTACTTAGAGGAACTAAAATTCTGTCTGAGCAAAAGATCTGTGTGAGATGAAAACAAATGATGACAGTAGGGAGGCAAGTCCTGTCCAGTTAACAGACTGTCAGCACAAAACAGCTCTGGCAGCCAAGAGAGAAAGGTCTACCTTGATGCTATCATTCCCAGGTAAGAAAAGTGACCTGGAACTGGTTATGTGGAATGAGTGCACCCATTCAAAGGAAAAGATAATTGTCCTAAGACCAGATGTGTGACATCAGCCTAGTGCTGTGCTTCTCTCAGGTAGCTGTAGGCATTTGAGCATCAAGGAGTGCTAATGCCAGGTAGAGGTCAGCTGCATAAAAATATTTATCCAGTACTATTTTTTTCTGGTACCTATTAAAGCCAAACTACAATAACTTGTAAATGAATGTATTCACATTGACCCTGTTATCTGAGACTTTGATGGAAGTTGAGTCCAGTGCTGCTGCTGGAGCCTGATAAAGAGAACAACAGGCAGCAAGGGCAACATCTGTACCACCTGAGCAGCACCAGCTTCTGGAACGTCTCATGGGAACATTTTGCTGTCCATAGCAGCCACCATAGTATTTTCTATTTGTTTGAAGGCCACTAACCAGTCTCCACTAACCTGCAGATGTGCACGTGGCAAGTGGAAGCCTCCTGGCAACCAGCTTGCCTTGACTGCTTTTCCAGAGCCCTCACCAGCAGTGGAAAGATCTTGAATACTGGAGGATGAAAACTACTGTGTGGCTCATGTTGTACCTTTTGCTGTAGCTGCAAACCAGCTGGTAAGATTTAACAACACCAGATAAGCTACTGTGTCTTAAATAATGCAGAAGTGCTTTTTCAGCTTGTCTTGCCTTTCTTCTGCAGCACAGGGTACTGCTTTAGTGTGTGTCAGTGCCGATTAGCCCTCTCTTGTGTTTCTGTCTGCGTAACCTTGGCCTTTGCACCAACACTGCCCTTCCTGCAGGGGGGTAGAGGCAGCTCAGGAAACCTGCCCAGGCCAAAAAGTGAACAGGGAAGACAGACACTATCGTGCATCAGCTGTCACAGTCCCAGCCTGCACAGGGAAGTGGTTGATTTAGCAGGAAGCTGGCCTTGCTCTTCCCTCATCCCCAATTTTTCCTTCCAATTAGCCAGGAGAAACAGTATCTTCTGTGGCCTCACAGCTCTGGGAGATGATGCACGGGGTGGGAGGGAACAGCGGGAACCTGTGCCCTTGGGCAGGTCATGGAGAAGGACATGAGAAGAGAAGGGAAGAGGAACAGAACTCTCCTGCAGCACAAGAGTGAACAGGAGCTGATAAAAGGCATCCTTTGATCAGCCCAAGCTGCTTCTGCCACTGCACCCGGCGGTTACACAAACACTCCCAGGCAGCATTTCCAGAGAAAGAAGTGGCTCTGCCCTCTCCCAGCCCCTGGGCACTGCTGCTGTCCCCAACATCCCCATCCTGCCTGGTCGTATTGCCACGCACTGGGCTGGAGGGAGAATCCATTCTGTTTAAAACAAAGCAGTATTTTTTTCCTGGGTTGTTTTTAACATGGATTCATTCTCCCATTTACTTTTCCAGACAAGAAGAGAGAGAGCTTTATGAGTTAAATGCCATGGTGAGGAAGGGAAAGAAAAGAAGAGAGGTGCCAAGATGGAGCATTTTGACAGATAATCAAAGAGAAGGCACTGCATGAGGCAGGTGGCCCATACAAGGACAGGAGGGTGCCACCATGTATGTACCACATCCACTGGGTCTCACAGGGGTACAGGAAGGTCAAGTGACTTTAATTTCAAGGCTCACAGCAACAGTTCTTAAAAAAAATGTTCAGACATAACTTGCTAATCATTAGTAATTACATTAACCCGTTTTGTGGGATGGTTCTGATCAGGCAGATCTTTGTCCAGCAGGGATTTCTTGTCAGATGTGCCATCATCACTCTGTGTCATCACTTGACAACCAAACCATTTTTGGTGGCTGTATTCAAAGACAAGTTTATTCGTATCTCTATGGCCTGTTTTCCCATTCTGAACAGTAAACAAATGAAGATTAATTGCCAGGAAGTGAGAAGTAGGTAAGTGGAGTGTGTTTCCTCGGTGGAGGTGGTTGGAGCAGGCTAAATTCCTCCTGTATTCCACAGGGGATGTTTATTTCTCCTGAAGGCACCCATCAGGTTCTGCTGGCTGCTCTATCTTTCTGTCCTACATATGGGTAACTTGGGGGTGGGAATTACAGATAGCACAGAAAAGTTTAGTGTTTCTGAGAGTGTGTTCCAAGGCTTCCCACTCCCATTCCACCCCGAGGCAGGCAGTATTCCATACAACGCTTCCCAAGGAACGTACAGCAGCAGCCTTAAAACGATACAGAAAACAACGACAAATAACAGAAGCGAAGTTTACAGGCGGTGCTTTACTATCGGTGACCGCAACAAGCCGTGGGTTTATACCAACCACAGGAGGTGATTCCTGCAGATCCAACCAGGTCCCCCCCGCCATCCCAGCTACGCGCTGTATTCCTGAGCCGGCCCACGGCTCCTCCTTAGCCTGGAATCTCACAGCCGGGGGATATTCCGCCGCTCCACCACCCCTGCGTTCCGGCAGGTGCCTCCGGGGCGGTTCTCCAGCCCCGTCCCGCACTCCGGCATCAGCCCCCGCCCCCGCCCACCCTTTATCGCCCCGCGGTCACCGCCCGCCCCGCTCCCACAGAAGCTTCCCGGCCGCCGCGCCGCTGCTCTCCGCGGGGATCCCGCGCCACCAGAGCCCCATTCCCGGTGCCGGAGGCTCTTCCCTTTCCCTTCTTTTCCCTTCCCTTTCCCTCTCCAGCCGCTCAGGGACCGCCCGGCGCTGCCGGAGCCGCGNNNTGGGATGGAAAGGGGTGGGTGGGATGGGGTAGGATGGGGTAGGATGGTGCGGGATGCGATGGGGTTGGATGGGATGGGCTGGGATGCGATGAGATAGGGTGGGTGGAATGATGCGGGATAGGATGGGATGGGATGGGCTGGTGCGGGGTGGTCTCTGCCGGCCCTCCCGCGGGATCGGCGGTGCCCCCGGGCCGCTCCTGGCGCCGCAGGAATCCTCCTGCAGCCCGAGCGCTGCGGCTGCCGCTGCCCTTGTGCTCCCGCTGCTCCTGCCCCGTCCTGCGGGAGGGAAGGAGGGTCGGGGGGTGTGTGCGGTGCTGGGGCGCTGCGGGGGCGGCAGCAGCGCAGGGGCCGTTGTTTTGTGCCCTCCGTGCGAAGGGGTTTCGCGTTTTAGCCTTGTCAGGGTCTGCGCTGGATGCGAAATGTCACCTGTGTTCCTGCACGTAAGGACTGCCCGCTTTCTGCGCCGCTTTTAAGGGTTGATTCTTGATCTCTGTTGGCTTTGGTTGAAACCAGCAATTAGGGAGGGGGAAAATCCAGTCAGGCTGGAAAAATACCCGTGGCTGTGCTGAGGTGGGGGCTGAGGAACGGCACTGCGTGGAAATCTTCCCTGAGATGCTGCTGTATCTCCATGGGGTGAACTCGCTGCTGGTTTTGTTCTGTTCTCTGCTTTTTGGGAAGTTGCCGCGGTTCAGAACGTTGTTACCAGATCAGTGATGTTCTGATTCTTTGCACCGTGACTTGGGTCTTTCTACAGGGCTGTGCAAAACATGTCTCCCTTCAGCCTGTGAGTCCTCAAAGTGCAGCAACTGCTGCTGGAGAGTGGCTGTGAGCTTTGCTGAGAGCCACAGGTATCTCTGTGTTCGTGTGACTGAATGTGCCACCAGAATTCTTGGCAGTTCTTAACTGACAGTTCTGAACTGCCACAAATTCTTCTTTTTTAATAGAACGAAATAGTGCAAAGAAATGCAAACTGTTTTTAAAATAGGCTTCTGTTTTTGTTAATTAAGCGAATTGATGTAACAGTTCTGTGTCTCAGTGAGGAAATACTGTTTTAAGAGCAGTTGTGTAATAAGTGGGGAAAAAAAGTAGCTGTGGACTGGGCTTGTGGGGCAGGTGGCTTTGGTGTTTCTTTATGTTCATAAGCAGGTTTGGTGTCCTCTTGTAAAAACAGTCTTAAGTGAATGCAGTGATCTGTAATAATTTGCTTCATTTGCAGATTTTAAGGTTGGTGGTTTCCTTAGGAGAGTTCTGAGGAAGAGGCAATTGCAAGTTTTTGCATCTTTGCTGTAGCAAGACAATGATGTGTGCATGGCTGTGTTTGCATGTTTAAGAACCTTGTAGTTGAACTGGAGACCTGTTTCCTGTATGAGGTTCCATGCTGAGAGTTGCTCCTTTTAGCCAAAAACAGTTGCACTGGTTGAATGTTTTCTTTCTGTGGTTGATTGTTATGAAACGGTGTGAGAGATGTTTGTGCTTCATCGGAAGGCAGTGTTTGTGCTGGAGTGTTGTGCCAGTGAGTTCATTAGTGTGGGTCAGTGCTGTGCAGTGAAGAAGGGCATTTACTCAATCGGGAGTTTGCTGTGACAGGGTTTTTTTTGGTGTCTCCATAAGAAAATGACTCAACTCTTCTCCGTCTTGGAGATTTGCTGTCACTGTTAAATGTTGTTTTGTGTGTGGGGAGGAGACTCAGCAAGGCTGGTCTAGAGGAAGGTGCCCATGGCAGAGGGGTTGGGATTAAGTGATCTTTAAGGCCTTGTCCACTCAGAGCAGTCCATGAATCCATGTGTGGAACTGGACCATTTGATGAGATTGAATAGAGAAAACCCACTGGCGCACTGGGATAAAACTGCTTTGTTCAAACCTTGGTTTTTGAAGGGTCGTTTTGCAGCATGAGCTGCCTTTAACAAGTCTCATCCAGTATTCCGTGACTTGCTATAGGAGGAAAAAAATGAATTCTGGAGTGGCCAGTTTTGTTAATAAATAGAGTGAAATAATAGAATTGGAGGTTTCAAAGTAGGAAAAGGCTCCTTGAGCATCTTGGTGGCTCCTCTGCACAACTTGTGTGTGACAAGTGCTTTGTGAGGAGCCAGCACTAAGTCTGGTACCCACTGCTTTGCTGACTGAGAGAAATAGTTTCCTTAATTATTCAGGAGCTGAAGAGGTTGTGAATAGTGAGTAATTTGTAAATCCCAAAGGGCTGCTGTGCAAATGAGCCAGCCCTGCTTTGAGGGGAAAATGCATAGTAACAAAACTTGCGTAGTAACAAAACTTGCATAGTAACAAAACTTGCCCACTGTTTTATGGAGATCAGATCAGTGTCACTTCTGCTGTGCAGCACAGACTCCTGAGGTGTGAGGACGTGAAGTAAAGATTGTGCTGAATTCTTGACTTTGGTGGCTCCCAAATTAGAACCTGCTGTGTGGCACAAAGCAATCTCTGAACTTGCACTGCCTTAGTTGTTCAGACTGTAACTAAAGATTTCTTAGGGTTTCAGAGTGGTGTGAGCAGATGTGAATGTAAGTTCACTTTGTTTATTCCACTGTGCAGGTCACTCGACATCTGCTGAGGAACCTGTCTAAAGCTTTTACATTGAATTACACGTCCTCTGTAGTAACAGGTGCAAAAGAAGGTATATTTTAAAAACAGTAGGAGTTCCTGCATTACCCGAGTTTGGCAGTTTCCTTTCATAGCATTTAATCAGCCTTCTCAGGGGAAATAAGAAAATATTACCTAGTCTTGCTACTTATTCAGTATTTGTCTTAAAAATACTGTTTCTGATAGGGCTGAAAGCAGTGGCTGTAACCTATTGGTAGAGAAGGTTGTAAAAATATGAAACATGTAAACCAGTTTATTTCCTGAGGAGAACGGCTCTTCATTAGAGGTAGTAATGCCTAAAAAGTACTGATTATGAAGATATTTTGATCTATAATAGTTTTTATTTTAAAAATCACTCATTTCTATGGCTACTTTTTCTATCATTTTAAAGTATTTTGTGTCCAATAACAGCGTTCTGTGATAATGTATGGTAACATCTGTTACCATCTCAGCAAGCATCTGTTGTTTATTGAGAATGGTCTTGATAATCTTTAGTTAAATTGAAGCAAATAATTGGTTCCTCCCCTCCCCACTCAGAGGGTTTTGTTTGCTGTGATCTTGTCGGGTCAGAAACTTTGGTGGTTGGTCGTTGCAAACGATGTAAAGGAAGAGACTCCAGGAAACGCCCTTTTCAGAACTCCTGCTTTTCAAACCCGGTGTGAGCTGAGGTGATGTCGTGTGCCATGAGGGCTCCATTTGAGCATTCCAGACAGCAGTCCTGGTCTCCAGTCAAGTGGAAGCTTTGCTGCTGCTCTGGGGGGTTTGAAGGTCTCGCTGTTCTCCCCTCCAGGGCAAACCAGGTTTCGTGTGGAGGTGGATTTGAATGAGCCCCCCCCGTGTGGCTGCGGGCGCTGCTGCCCCGACCCTGTGACCCTGAAACTGCAAACCTTGTCCTTGAAGGTGCAGCCGAACAGGAGCAGCAGCTCCCTCGGCGCCTCCCCAGCTCCCCCTCGTTCGACCTTGCTTGTTAGATTGCATTGGAGAAAGGATCTCTGTTGGTGTCCAGTAAAAGATCAGCCTTTCACCCTCAGATCAGTGCCGGCAAGTGGGACATCAAAGGGTTTTTCACTGTCACTAATTTGAGTGGTTTTCCTTGCAGATTAATTAAAAATTAGCATACATTAAAGCAAATTTGAGTTCAGTTTTAATAGCTCTTAACATCACAGTTTTCTTTTAAACTGAGATTTGGAGTTTCTGTGCTTTTCAGATGAATCAAACAGTCCTTTGCATTTTAATTGTCTCATGTATTGAGTTTGGTCTTTTTAAAATTACTGATTTTTGCACCGTATGTTCTGTATGATTTTCAGATCTTGACTCACAAACTCTGGAAAAAAAAGGAGAAAAGTATTTCAGAGTTTTAAGAATTTATTTTTCTCTCATATACCAAACTGAACTGTTGTCAGGGAAGCAGTAAATGCAGTTAATCAGTAACACTTTATGGTATCTTTGATACTTTCACATCAGATGAATCGATGGATGTTGTGATACAGTTACACACCAAGGGTTATGGGGAAATCAAATTACTGTACCCAAGGTTTTCAAAGTTTTTGGCTGAAATCAGTAAACATGTAAAAGCAACTTTGGACTGAAAACTAATTTGCCTTGGAGCCATGGAAACTTAGTTTATTTTGGTGTTGTTTTTGTTTTGTATGTAGGAATTTAAGATTTCTGTTGTGGTGCTTTTTATGGCTGTTATTTCTATCTTGTTTTAGATCTTGAGTCTTGAGTGGTCTGGTGTTATTTCAGCTCTGTTTTAGCCAATGCCAGATTAAACCAGAAAGTGTCGAGGAAAACCTTGGCCTGTAAGACTTTCTTCTGGTTTTTGTTGGCTTTTTGTTGTTGTTGTTTGGGGTTTTTTTTGTGTGTTACATACACATGAGCATAAAGTTACTGTTGCTGCCCTGTGACTGTGGAGGTGAAGGATAAATCATACTGTGAGTTCAGTGTTTTAACAGGTGAAGAAATTCTTTAGTATCACTGCAAAATATCGATGAAAATCTGTAGGTTAGTTGTGCTCATGAAACATCCATTCCATAAAAAAATCTCCCAAGGGAGACATTGCTGCTCTTGTGCATTAACTGAGAGGTGCAGAATATTGGGGTGTTTTCTCCAAAAAAATCTTGTCTAACGAAGTTTTGCACAGTGATCTTGAATATGCACAGCTTGAGGTACTCAGAGGTAAAGGGACTTATTTTTCTCTTCAACTTCTGAGCCCGTGAGCTTCATTCAGCTGAATTTAACAGGAAAAGGTTTCTGCCAGTGGTGAGAGAATCTACTGGCCAAAGCTGTGCCCTCACTGAGGGAGGGGCAGAGCTCCTGCTTTGTTTTGAGAAGCACTGGCCAGCCAGGCAGTGTTTGGGTATCTCAGATTTTGGCACTTGTATGGCTCCCCTGAGTGGACTAGGGCTCAGAAAAAGGGAGGAGCAAGGATGGACTCCTGCAGGATGGAGCGGGGAACATCAGAACTTGTGAGAAAAAGGATAAGTAGGGAAACACAGGAGACTTCCATTGGTAGGAGATGATGTTTCATTACTTGTATCACCTTTCTCCAGTTGCTTTCAGTTACTGGAAAGCTTTTTGTGATTTCCAGGTGAGATTCTACACAGCTCATGTGTTGCTTTATTTTTAAATGTCACTTCAAGTTTCCATAGGCTCTGAATAACAGATTCAGTGTAAAGCACAAGATTCTATTTTAATTCCAAAATAAATTTTCTTTCCTTACTGTGGATATTATTTTTAAGTCTACAAGTGTGCATAGCAAGGAGTGGAGTTGTTTGTTTGTTTTCCCTGCTTCCCTTTTAGGCTTAGAGTAAAATTTATCACATGGTGAGTTTTCCAAGATATTCTGGTAATTTTGGTTATAACTGATAATTTAGAAGCATTTCAGAATAATTTTATGCCTTTTGTAGGTGAATTCATGATAAACTGTTTTTGTAAATTGTGTTTCATGAAGTGTTGGTGGCCAGAAGTAAAAATTTATTGGGTTGTGTAGAACAATTGCAGTGCAGTGTTGCATTGGTTTTGAATCTATTAATAGGCAAGTAAAATAAATTAATAATGATCTTGGATGTTTGCTTAGATCTCAGCTGCCCATATGAAAGGAATGGCTTTTTCCCTGTTTGCTTGAAGAGTGATTTTGGTAAAAAGTTATTAAATTCTTTAGAACTTTCCCAAAGCAAGTGAATCACACACAGCTTGGATGGAGGGGGAGATGAGACATCTGTCCTTTAGATAAGGGAGAGCTCTTGGGTCTCTGATGTGTCAAGGACAGTTGGTGGGTGGGTTTCCATGCCTGGGACTCAGAGAGGACAATCCAGTTGCTGCCTTTGGTTGCTGCTACTTGTAGCTGAATGTCTGCCTGTGGTGTTCCCACTTTGCTTTCAGTCCCCTTTGGAACTTGCACTAATCTTAAAGCTGCTGTGGACCATCTTATATTGAGCTTCTTACCCCACTCCTGGAGGGCAGGGGAGGGATTTTGGCAGGTGGGATGTCCCCTTCTAGGTCTGTTTTAGTCTTTATTCTTGGTCTGGGACACTTGCTTTGACTCCTTTCCAGCGTGTTATTGGAGATGTTGATTGAAGGACAAAGAAACCCCAGTGAAGATGCCCTTGCTTTACACTGGTGGGATGATAGTCCTTCCAGTGTCCTCCAGTTCCCCTTCACTGCAGAAACCTGGGGAGGAGCCAAGAGCAGAGAACACAGTGAGCAGTTTGCTGCACAACTTGGAAGAAGGTGGTCTCTCAAACTGTCCTCTGGCCTGCCCAGCCACCAGAAAACAAAGAGCTTTTTGGCTGCTGGTCAACAAAAGCCAGAAGTGGTGAACAGAAGGCTGGTTAAAATCTGAATGTCAGCCAGGAAAGCTGGACTTGGGCAGTCTTGCAAATTATGAGGGCAGCCTTATTAATTGAACATTCTGACTGGTGGAAAAGTTGCCTGAGGCTTGGAGTCTTTATGGGTCAATACTTACCACTAAAATGGGGAGACACCCCTCCATGCCTCAGGTGAAGCTCACAGTGTCAGAAATTAACCTCTGTAGCTGCATTTGCCACTTCAACTGCGTGTTCAGTGGGTTTAGGATCCTAAAAGATTGAGGTAACTGGACTCCCAAAAAGACTGAGATTACTGTTTGTCTTGGTTTTTTCCCCCCACTCATTAGCCTATGTGTCCATTTTGTAGTTATTTATTAAAACAACCCCAAAACACAAAGAATGTTAAAGATTTCATAATGAAAAATTAAGGGAGTAATTAGTTATTTAGGGTATCCTGGTGTGTTTTTCAAAATACCACCTTTTTAAAGAGCTTAAGCTCATTTCAGCATTCCCTGATTTTAAGGGCATTAAGTCATTGCCCTGCTCACATCTGTTGTTGAAATATGTGAGTTCTGTACCAACTTTATTTTCAGAAATTCATTGCACCCCCAAGTCAAGGCGGGGGGAGGGGCACATTATTGCACATTTTCAGTGATGTGGTTACTCAGGTCACCTAATGAGGCAGATTTCAGATGCCTCTTTTTCTTTGCAGACCTTTATTCAGGGCTAAACACCTTCTAAATAATACTGTAATCAGTTATTGGTATGACTGTTATTGGTATACTCTTGTGATACCAAGTATTTCATGGTAGAAGGAAAAGGTGAGGTAATTCAGTCTGTAATGTTGTGTTTGCCACTTTGCTTCTTGAACTACAGTTTTTGCTTGTTTAATTTAGTCCTTAATTTGATGTGTTAGTCATTAATGAGTAGGATAAATTCAATTAATTTGACTGGAACTCAAATCTAAATTTATTCTTTCAGGGATATGATGGTCTGAGAGAGTAATCTGGTAATTCTCTCCTCCCTCTTCTCTGTTGCTATAGGGATCCTAAATTTGAAACTTTATTTCTGCAGACTTTTTACGTTTAAGTAAGTTTTGTTATAGCTGTGCAGTGTGTTCTCAAGCCAAAATATTGTTAATACAGGTTGCTTTTTTTTTTCATTTGGACTTATAATCTGAGGTGAAGCTGAAATCAAGCAGCTTCACCTTGCCTTCCTTTTTTCTGGCTCTGGAGAGATTTTCTGGCATTAGTCTTTTTTTTTTCATGTTTTAAGCTTATGTTGCTAATGGGAAAACAAGCAAAAAAAAGGGCCCAACTAAAGCAAAGAAAGACCAATGATGTCTTGAGTGTCATGAGAGGCTGTTGGTAATTGTGATTACAGAAGTGAACATTCAGATTGCAAAGTCCATAATGTAGTTTAGCATCCAAATGTTCTTACAGTTAAGGGTTTATTTGATGAGGTGCTTTCAGCTGCTTCTGATGTGGCTGAACTTCTGATAGAGCCATAAATGCAGGTAATTCTGGCAACTGTATAAAATATTTATGCTCTTCCTAAATTTTGATATTTTCTATATACAAAGAAGTGGAGCTGCAAAATCTAACATGGTTAACAGCAAACTGAAGAGGAGATCAAGAGTAAGCAGAAAACCTGAAAAAGGCTGTCCTCGTGCTTCCTGACAAGACAGATGAACAATGAAATAAGACTAAAAATAATTTGGATAGTTGTGAAAGAGTACTTTAAAAGTTTGCCTTAATTTTTGGTGAGGGCAGTTTTGAACACATGCACGCTGGCAAGTAGGTCACACTGAAGTGAGGTTATAAAAATGATTTCTGTAAAATTGAACTTGCAGGGTGCAGATCAGTGGAGGTTTGTGATGTTTACTCTGGAATTTTGAGGCAGGTGATCTGTGTAATTGGAGGCCCAATTGCAAGAGTTGTTACTGAATATCAGGGCAGAAGGGTATTGACTGGGGAACAGTGAAAGGAGTCACAACATTAAGAGGAAAAGGTGATTTGGGATGTTACTGCATCACTAGTGTGACCTTAGTGTACAGAGATTTGNTACAGAGATTTGTTTAGATGTAGAAACAAAAGCTGTTCTATGTGGAGGTGAGATGAAAAGGGTATGAAATGATGCAGCTCTTAATAGAGGAAGGTTTGTTGCAGAAATCCAACTTCTTTTTTTTCCTAAGATCCCTGATGTCTTGGAGACGTTACATAGTTAGAGCTGACCTCTTTCAACTTGGAGGTCATACAGTGTACAACGTGATTCCATGGAAAGAACAGAGGGGTGAAAATTGATTTTAAATGGTGGCAGGATGTGTTAAGTATGGACAGAACTGGGTGACCAAAAGATGTATTGGAACTATGTAAGCAGTGGAATTTGGCAAGGATCAGTTTCAAGATTTGGTGTTTTCATTGAAGTCATTGATTCATTCCTACTTCTTATGCCAGTCTCATGTTTTCTCTTCAGATGTCAAGAATCATCAATACAAAAGAAGGTTTTGCACAGAGTGAAGTTGAGACCTTAAGACATGAACAGTAGAAAAAGAAGTTGTATTAAATAGCATTCAAAGAATTAGAACAGTTAAGGATGACAGACCTCTCAAAGGTAGCAACTGAGAACATGAGGATTATATTAGGATAACAAATACTGGTGTTGCCCTGCTAATATTTTTCTTCAAAGAAATAAAAGAGATATTGACTTTTTTTTTGTACTTTTGAAAGCTTCTGTGAAATATTTAATCTCATTTCTATCACCCACCATCAAGTAGGAAGAGATCCAGAGATCAATTCCTGGAACTGAGAGTGTCTGGGGATACAAAGTATGACAGAGGTTGCTCTTCATAAAGAGGAGTGAAACAACACAGGTGGATGAGAAGAGCTTTTTGTGCTGGAGGTACAAGAACAAATGGTTATAAACTATCCAAGAATAAACCTAATCTGGAAATTAGAAAAGATGGTTCCTAAGCAACGGAGGCACAGAAGTCTGGAACAGCCTTCCCTGAGGAGCAGTGGAATAAGGCTCTTTCCATGGAGCTGGTTACAGCTTATGTAAGGGGGAGGGGGAGGGGATATCGTGGAGTTTTCCACCTCACCTTGGGATTTAACCTGCTTGACCCCGAATATCCGTTTGTTCCCAGGGCTCCTCCGTGGTGAGTTACAGATGAGACAGTGACCTGCCCAGGCACCAGTGGGTACAGGGTGGTCTGGCTGTGGGACAAATGCACCAGTTGCATTCTGAGATACAGAAATGTTTGCATCAAGAGACAAGAAGGGTGTTTTAGATACTGTGTAATGGAATGTGCTACATCTTTTTTAGTGGCTGGAATTCTGTGTTTTGCATTAAGAAACCCCAAGCCCTCACAGAATAATTCAAGATTTAGTCATGAGCCCTCTTTTGTTGTCTTCTGGTTGTGTTGCTGAAGGAAGCTGCCCACAGCACATGCACAGCTGTGTCATTGTCTTCACACTTCTCTGAGAACTCTCCTTTGAGCTGCTTTAAAAAAAATACTGGTGCCAAGTGAAGAGTTGGTGTGGTGAATGTCCCTACACTGTGTTGCTGAGTGCTCCCTGCCTTTCCCTGTCTATTGTCCCAAGACTGTCCATCTAATAAGCTTGGAATATTATTTTGGAGGAAGCCATTGTGCTTTTGATTGCACTGAGAGACACTCCTGTATCTCTGTCTTGTAGAAGATCGGTGGCTTTAAAGGAGACTTGACAAAGAAAAAGGCTCTGCTGCCTCCTCCCTGCCAGGAAGACAGTAATTGGCAAATTGAGAAATTAATGTTGCCTGAGGTTATAATATTTTTCTAATTTATTCAATTGTTGGGACGTGTTAAATCATGATTTAGTTCCTGCTGAGGTATTTCAAACCCAGGAGGGAACTTGTAAACACTCATNAAAGAGCTTTCTGGCTCTATATGAATTCTTTAGTTTTTTATTTTTTTTATTCTTTTATCTGTCAAAATTGAAGCTGAGTATTGCTCAGTTGTTTTAAAGTGAAATAATCTTTTATTTATTGTGTGGTCTAGAACAGCATCCNATGATTTAGTTCCTGCTGAGGTATTTCAAACCCAGGAGGGAACTTGTAAACACTCATTTGTGCAATTGTTTTGTCTGTATTGGTAGCTTGTATTACTGGAGTGGGTTTTGTATGTGCAGAAATACAGTAACTGCTTTGTGTTTTTCTCTTCTGCATCTCTGTGTTACTTGGCTCTTCTAAATGTCCATCTAGAAAGCTTCATTTTAGGAAGGAAGTTCAAGCATGGAAAGTAGTTGGTTAGGACAGGTTAGAGATTTAATGATGTTTGAAAGATTCCTTCCTGACTGTGCCTGATGTGCTTTATTGACTTCCCTTCAGCTGTTAGTTGAACTTCCTGTTGATTTTTGGGTCTAAATAGTTGCTAAAGCAGTGTCTAGTCCTCTCTCTGTGCTTAAATTAGTTATCTTTATTCACAAATTTAATGTGTTTTTTACATTTAATTTAAATGTTTTCTAAACTGATGTAGAAGACTAAGAACTAGATCTTAGCCCTTTAAATTGCTGTATTCACACATAATGATCAATGTGAATGGTAAATAATTGCACAGATCCAACATCAGTGACTTAAATGGCACTTTCCAAGTTTCACTGGTGGTGTTGGATAAGTTACATCCTAAAATACAAATTTTGGGGAACTAACAGTAATAATTTGGAAAGCTGGTAAATAACAGTTAATCCTTTAAAGCTTGAGTAAGTGTTCATTGCTATATGAATATTGACTAAATTGCATTTAATCTGTTTTATTATTTAGACATTCTGTGAAACAGGTGTGAGCTAGAGAGAGTCTCGTGTATTAAAAGAGAAAGTCCAAAGTCTGGAACTGTTAGTGTTCTCCAAGGGTGGATGACTTAGCAGATGCCATCCTAAAGCTCTTGCAATGAGGAGAATATGTTTATGAATACTGGTGTTTTGAAAGAATATATTCATGTGTGTGCAGCAGGAAAACTGTACAAGGTAATTATTTTGACTTTTTGTTCCTAAAGTATATTTTTCAATTAGACTCTGTAGAACTTGTCATGGTAACTGAAAAAGTGTCAGATTAAAGTAAATAGAAATAGAAATAACTACTAAAAAGCTTTTTTTTCTTTCTAATTTATTTGATGCACCTGACATTGAAAACATAAGTTTCCCCTTTCTGGTGAACCAGGGAATATGTTTGCTGACTGAAAATGTTCTATTAAACACTGGAGAGGAGAAAGAGCTTTCTGGCTCTATATGAATTCTTTAGTTTTTTATTTTTTTATTCATTTATTTTATCATATTTA
>VYZS01095548.1:19609-35875 GCA_013400695.1 Neodrepanis coruscans | reverse complement strand
CTCCCGAGTGATTTGACACATCTCTGTACCCTTGATGTTCATTATTTTAATTCGAATTTGTGTTTCTGGGATTATAAGGCCCATGTTGGCTGGGTGTGATTTTTAGAACACAGTGGGGAAAGGTCTTTGGTTACTACTGGGCAAGCAGAAACAGCTGTACTGGTACTGTGGTTTTAGAAGTTTTCTACCTCTTGGTAGTGGTGAGGTTGAAAGATGGGAGTACATCTTGTCTGTAGATAGAAGAGTTGTTGCTTTGATAGGGATCTGAATAAAAATGGATAATAAAGGTGATGTCATAGTCAGTGGAGTGTTTAGACAACCAATAATAAGACAGACACATAGAAACACTGGGGGGTTTCCTGTTAATCTTCAAATGTTTGTTAACTAACGTAATCCCTGCCTGAAGATGTTAGTCTTTAATCCAACACTGTCCATCTGTAATCTGGAAGTGTGGGTATGTGTAGAACAGGAGCTTTTCGTGTTTTACACTGGCACTTGAATTCAGGCTGCCCAGAAGCACAATTTCAGTTTTGTTCTATTGGTTTTAATAATGGTTTTAGATTAGTTTTGTAGAACATTAAAGCCATGCAAGACTGTTGTGATCTTTGGATACTTTGGTGTGCACATCAGTCTTTAGGAAATGTTTGAAGGGAGGACTTGTGTGCCTGGGACTGGTGCTCTCAAAGCTCTGTGTGTGTAGGAGCAGGAGAGGAGCTGATGTGCATCCCTAGGATTTTGGAGTCCTGGCTTAAATCAGACCCAAAATGTAAACTCATCCAGCCTGGCCTCTGCAGGGAGGGCAGCTTTTGTGCGGGGCTGACTTTGCAGGAGCAGAGCACGAGTTGTTCTTTTAACTGGCCTTGGTGTGGAAGGCTCTGCAGCCATCCCAGACCCCGAGCTGGGGTTAGTCCTTGTCCAGTAGGATCTTTATGCCGTGGTTAGTGCTTGTCCTTCTTTTGTGCACGCTGGTGTATTCTGTTCAATCTTCAGTTGTGTGACTGGCTGGAGACTGGGAATAAAGGAATAGGCCTAGTAGGAGGTGTGAATGTGGCTTGATTCCTGAAATGTTGAAGTATGGGCTACTTGTGATTCTGAAAGTGATTTCACTAAAATGGCCATTAGACTCTGTTTGCACAGTTTGCAGTGACTGGAGAAACTGGAGTACTGCATTTCTCCCCAGATATCATTCTGATACCCACTGGAGTAAAGTAAATAACATCTTTCTGCCACTGTCAGGTGGGAGCAATGAGAAATGGAGCTGGCAGAGAGGCTCTGGGTTTGCATGATGTGGATTTATGCAGCCATGTGCAGTTGGGTAATACTTGCCTGACAGGGGAGACGACACCATCAGGAAGGTGGTTTTCTCGTGGTGTTTCATCTCTTACTGTGTGGGTGTAATGACCCTTGAGGTTTACCCAGAAGTAGGAAACTGCATAATTTTGGGGTGGGGAACATATTCACACTTGTTTGCAAAAAAGAAGAGCAGAGATGAGCTGCTCCTAAAATAGTTTATAGGGGTTTCTCAACATACTGTTTCCTATGACGGAATGAACAACAATCAAATGCAGGAAAATGAGATCCAGTAACACTTTTATTCATAGTTGATATTTTTTAATCTGTAGATTAAAGCTGTCAGGAGCATTCTGAGAGCTGGAAAAGAGAATGCTCTTGGCTTTGGCAGCTGGTAATGGCATGAACTTTGTCTTACTGTCACTTCTAAGACTTCCATGAAGGTAATATTAATATCCTTTAAATGGGGCATGTATTTTCAATACTCTCCAGAAATGTTCAGTGAGTGTAAATCACTTTGTCTTCATCTACCTGAAGGACTTACAAATGCCTGATTAACCACCGTATAGTTTTTGAATTTGAATAAGCCTTTACTGTTGCCTGTCTAGTTTGGAACTAGAGTGACAATGCATAGTGAAGTTCACATTTCAAAGCTGTTTTTATGTGCAAGTGCAGTATAAAATCTTACTTGGAAGGCTTACGTCAAAATTAATTTGCATTCTCCAGAGGTATTTGTTTCCTCATGCATACAAGCTTTTTAAACTCAGTCTGCAGCTACTCTGTTGAGAAACTAAATTGGTCTCATAATTTATGTGAATTTCCCTTCTTCCCTCTGTCCTGCATCAAAACTGGGAAGAGCTATGAAAGTACTGGGGTGGGGGTGCCACCTAGAAAAGCCCAAGTTGAACATGAAGCAGAAATTAATGACAAATTCAACACCTCTACTGCCTTCATCTGGCCAATTCAAATCTACTTGAAATCTCCAGTCTTCATATTAGCCTTACCTCATTTATGGACTTTGATTCACTCTCTTATGGCTTGAACTGCTCACACACCTGTCAACAACATTTTTGCTGCTAATATATCCAATTTGCTGCTCCCAGCTTAATGTCTGCACACTGTCTAAGCACTGGAGCAATTTCTGAGTTACTTGGATACTCTGCCAGAAAAAAAAATGGTTGAATTCATGCATCTACTCCTGAATATTCAGGGTAGTTCCATCTCAGAAGTCTCAACCAACCAGTCTCATAATAATGGAGGGTTTTTTTTCTTGTGGGGCTTGTGCTGTAGGGTCTCCAGAGTTAGAGGTGTCTCAGTCATGACTTCATCAAGAAACTTCACCTTGTGGCTTTGTTGCCAAGTGTGGCACACTCTGTTACTTAGCCTCTTTTATCCTTCTTTTTGTGCTTTCATAATCTTTTGGATTAGCTGCACTGATTCTTTGCAACTTTCTTAACATTTCCTGAAAAGCATAAAGAAACCCACATAATTCTGACATTTGATGATGGGGTGTTATGACATAATTTTGACTTGCAACAAATGCTGCTAGAGCATACTTAAGATTTATGAAGTCCTTGCCTGACAAATCCATCCAAAAATGAGATATTTTATAGAAAAAGACATTTTAGCCTTCCTCTGATTCAAGTAAAAATCGCTGAAGTATAAGATCTTAAAAAAAAAACCTAGGAGGGGTTGTAAGTCATTCTCTGGAAACTTAATTATCACTGTTGATGGATGGCCAAGTTACTTTTGTTTGTACCTCAGAGCAGGAGCAGGGAACAACACAGGAAGAGTTAATGAGTGGGATGCCTTAGCATAACAAAATTGGATATAATTTATACAATCCAACATCAGTGACAGTGTTCCCTATTGTAATGTGTAAGGAACATACTAAGATTTATTTCAGCCTGGAAAGCAAAACTGATACACTCTTCTAGTTTGCCCTTGCTTGAATAACAATGTCTTGTCTCCAAAGCAGGATGTGTGAGAGCTCTTATTAAGGTTTAATAACTTCTGGTGAATGAAGAATTTGAACTGGGGTATTTCAATTTTGCAGTCCTTTTCCCAGAACTCTCATAAACCACAACCAGAATAAACTGAAAAGCAGAATCTGACAGCTCATGGGCTTGATTTTTAGAATTGTTAGTAGATTTTCTTGATTTAAAAACAAAAAAAAAACCCACCCAAAATTTCACTGTTTACTTATTTAACTCCAGCAAGTCCAGACTCTACATTTAGATGTCTTATGGATAAAACTCCTACAGAATCTTTTCCTACTCCCCTCTTTAAACATTCCAGTTTCACCCTCAAAACAAACAGCAATAGTAAGTGGAAAGTTTTTCCTTTGGGTCTTTTCCCTTTTATAGGAAACAAGCTGGGCCTTGGTATCAGTGTTGCTGTGTGTCCATAGGCAGTTTGGAGGGATTTACCTTCCCTGTTGCTGATCTGTGAGGTTTGTGCACTCAGCTTTACAATCTGTCCTGAGTTCTATGGCTGACTTGGACCCTTGAAATAAAAAGCTTTAAATTTGCTCTAACATTGTCAGTGCAATTATATTTAAAACTAAAATGACCTGGTTTGGAGTTTTAGGTTTGGAATAAGAGTTTATCCCAGGATGACTTCTGTTCCGGAGGGTTGTATCCAAATAAGTGAAGTCAACAGATTATGCATCCCAAGTTCAGAGATTTTTTTTCAGCATTTTAACCTAAATTAACTTTGAAAAACCCCAACCAAACCTATCAAGCAGCTCTTTCTATTTTTGTTTATGCTTTGATCAAGTGAAATTGTAGCTTTAACAAGCCTAAGGCAGTGCTTCTGCTATTTATGTGTAACTGAGGAAAAAGACTCTGACTACATTTCTCTTCCCTGTAAATAAATAAAATATTAAGTGTCATCCAGCTGTTCTGGAAGAAGTTGTTGTTGCAGAATAGTTCCAAGGGTTAAATGATATTGTTCTGTTCATTGCCAACTCCCTTCAGAAACCTCAGCCCTCACTGTTCATGGAAATAACTGGATCCTGGCCAAAATGGGGCCACTTTGCCTGTGCACTGCTGCATTCAGTTAATCCTTTATGCATCACAATACTGATATTTTAGATGTGAATACTTAATGTTGCTGAAATTCCTTGCATTTTTAAAGTATCAGGGAAGTATCTATGTTACTGCTGAAAAATGAGTTTTAATTTCTGCTGTGACTTGTAAGAGCTTTTTTTAGTCACAGCAGTGTTTGAAAGCTTCAATAGTGGTGAGCATTAAAGCTATTTTAGACTTTAAACAAAAGTTTTTCAGGAATTTTTATATCTGTGATGTCACTGGGTGTATGTCTGGCATCTGTTTTTTTATTTAAAAAAAGGGCAGTGCTGAATAGGTAATACCTTCAGAAAATATTGCTTATAAAACCTTATGGGTAAAGTGAGACAGAGCTACTGTGGCCATATTGCACAGAGGAGGGGCCTTGTTCACTTTGCTTATTTTGCTGAATCTTGAGGTCAAGAGAAAGTCTTGAGGGAAGAAGAAATCTTTTCTTTCCTCGTGTCTTTCCACCTACAGCAGCAGGTGTGTGGCTTTGTTAGACAATCTGAACTCCTGCTGTGTCCTGTGTTCAGAGGAGCTCTGGCATTTTCTGCCTTCTGGTAAAGCTACTTGTGCAGCTTTGCTGTGTGGGAGAGCCTGTGCTGTGTGTTCTTCTCTGGAACTGCTGTGTCAGGAGCACCCCCGAGTTTACAGTGGACGTGGTCAAACCTTGTCCTTGGCCGTAGGTCCTGACCTAGTTCTCATTTCTGTCTGGAGCCACCAGTGTAAACCCTACACGTCTCCCTGAAGCTGCTGTTGTGAGAGGCAGCAGCAGACTCTTCTCTGGTAAGTGCAGGTGGCTTTCCTTCTGGGGGCTGTGTGGAGTACTCTTTAGGAATTTGGGGACTTTGATGGCTTTGAGTGTGTTGTTTTCTAGGAAAATATGATTTCAAAGGCATGTGTGTGGACATTATGGATATTTTCTTAACTGATTAATTACGTTGGCAAATTAAACATCTAATTTTGCTTAGGAGCACTGGTGGCTCTTTGAGAAACTGATGTGTGCATTTGTGTTTTTCAGAAATCTACTCTTGGAATTAAAAGTCTAGCAGCTTTTGTAACTTCATTTTAAGGCCAGTGTTCATTTTTGGGTCAGACATGCTGATCAGTTTGTCTCAAGCTTTCTAAATACTTGTTGGATAAAGCTGGGGCCCTGCCCTTGGAAAGCTGGTGATCTGATTTGACCTGTGTTCAAAAATCTCAGGGCAGTGGCTTATTGGCGTGTTTGGTGTGAGGCTTGGGAAGTGCATGTGGGTTCACAGAAACCTAAAAATAAGCAGTATTTAGGTTAAACCTCTTTATTTGTATGGACTCGTCACCCTGATGGCAAAAATAAATGGCCATTCATTTTCTGGTACTGCTGCCACCATTCATGAATATTAATATTGAGAAAATATTTGAATTTTACATTG
This sequence comes from Neodrepanis coruscans, assembly GCA_013400695.1. Taxonomy (NCBI): domain Eukaryota; kingdom Metazoa; phylum Chordata; class Aves; order Passeriformes; family Philepittidae; genus Neodrepanis; species Neodrepanis coruscans. The sequence goes on along the minus strand of VYZS01095548.1, from coordinate 30,102 downwards.
TCTAGGCCTCAGATACTTTCTGCACAATTAGAAGATGAAAGTGAAAATTACTGTTTTGACTCATTCTGGTGCAGTCTGTGTGGGGTGTGCAGCTGAGCCTCTGTGACACCGGGGTGAAATTCCATGTTGCAGTGAAGCAGGCTGGAAAAATACTTGGCACCAATGTTTTCTGTTCAACAAACTGTCATTAAGGCATAGGGTGACTACTTCTCTAGAGCAACCCTTTTTATTCTACAGGCTGTTAAACTGCACTTGAAAAAACATTAACCTAAGCAAGTAATTTGCCATGGAGGGAACTGCTGGATGCAGCAAAGAAACCAGTGAGACAGGCTGAGGTGTTCTGGAACTTTTGTAGTTGTTGTAGCTGAAATTCTCGGGTGAGGTTTGCCTGAATCATTCAGGAATTTGCACTTTGTGCAAACTATTTAAAAATAGTAAGAGATCCTACCTGTTCTGACAGAAAATTTGTCCTGGTTGCTGGTCTGATCAGTTTGACCTGAGCGTAGGAGAAGGATTAAGGAGGATTTTTGGTTCTGTCTCTGGGTCTGACATTCATTCTCAAGCTGTCACCAACCTTCCAGAGGAAACTGCTATTGAAAAAAAAGGTGCTGGAAGACTAGAAGTGCTGTGGAAGCTGCAAATAACATGAGCATATTGTGCACGTGGAACTTACTTTTCCCAAAATCTAAGAAGGAAGAGCAGATTCATAGATCTGTGAGGCAGACAGGACTCTGATCTCAGTGCTGACAGGTGGTGCAAGGTGTTCTGGAAGTTGGTTTAAAACTTGTGTTTTATGAAGATTTTCGAAGCAAAGTTATTGAGTCAGTGTTGTATGTACATGGTTAGGAAACTTCCATTCTGTTCAATTTGTCTGTTATTCACTCCCAAGTGTTAAATATTTCCATACTTTTGTCAGCAGGACCAAAAGGCCCTGTCACCTGCATGACCACTTAATCTTTCTGGTTCACTGAATATGTCAAACTACTGATCCCTACAAGTTACTTTTCTGCTTTCCAGATTTTTGTAGCCCTTCCTTGAACTCTGATATTTCATGTCTATTATTGAAGCATGAAGTACATGAAAACCAGAAATAATATTCTAGTAGTGTGTTTTTCTCAAAGTTAGGAAAGGTGATTTTTCTGCTTGTAATATACTTGTAACCCAGTATACAACCTGGCCACAGCACAATCTTTGTGATTCCTGTGTAATGATCTCCAGCTTCTGAATTCACTTCAATTTTTGCCTTTTAGCACTGGTTAATTCTGACTGAATTTTTGTACTTCTTTGTATTAGCTGTGTTATGTGAGGTTTTGTGATATTACACTATTATTAAGTAAAACCCAAAGGTTTGAGTGAGAATATTACTTGAACTGGGAATCAGGTTTCTGAAATACAATTGCAGGAAAATCATCCTCAGTGGTATCTGGCACTGTAATTATGAGGACTTGTTTGGAAGATTCTTTTAAGTTGAGGTTCAACATGCAGGTTTTAACATCACTGTTGGAGTAACTTCATAAAATAAATTTATCTGCAAACCATGACACTGTTCTGACCCAGAACACTGAAGCCCATGTTTTTCACTGAACTGTAAAGAATTATTTCTGGGGTTAATAGGCACTGAAATAGTGGAGAGTAAGAATGTCTCCACTGCCTTTACCACCTGTGACTGTTGGTGCTCCACTGGTGGAAACAGTGGAAAAGTACACGATAGGTTGCAGAACTCATACTTGCACACTGTGCCTGGAGAAATGCAGAAGACACTGGTGAAAATCCTGTTTTGTCATTTGCATGCAAATTTTCTGATATATTTGTGGAGCTCTTGGGGTTTCAGCAGAAAATCTTATGGTATCTGTGGTTTAAGATACTTCTGTAGAGTTTCTTTCTGTTACATGAACAGTGTGACATTTTGTGTTACAATTTCAGTTATAGTTTCCACTAATCCTTCATGAATTTATGCACTGAATGCTTCCAGAAATGTTGTACAGAACAAGTAGATTAAGTTACTGAGTCAAAGAAGCAAAGGCAAATTTTGATGTTGAGTTAATGAGTAGACTTGCAAATTTTAGGCTTTTTCAAATTCTTGGAGGCTGGAAGTGGTGAGTGTAAACTGCTTTGCAGAAAATTGGAGAAGGAAAAGAACTGAAGAGGGAAAGAGAAGTTAAAAGCCTAAGACAGAGAAGAAACCAGGAAGCTGGTCAATAGGAGATATGAGTTAACAGTTTCAAGAGGGGTCTTGTAATTTACTTATATTTTAATCTTAATTTTAATGTTATTCCTAGTCCCACTTTTAAATTTACATTCGTTACCATTTTTAATTAGCTCGGAATGAGCTGTGTGTTGGAAATTTGATCTTTCCATCAAAAATTAGTAAATCATGTTAGAGAGGGTTTAACATGAAAATGGAACCAATGGTGAGCGTGGGCTGAGACTGTACCTTGCAGTGAGGGGAGGAATAACACAGTGTGCTGTCCTGTTCCTCCTTGTGCGTCACTCCTGCCCTCCTGCTGAGTCCAAGCTCTGGGATACAATGCTTTTCCAGGTCAGGGAGGAGAGGGGAATGATGATTATTTCTAAAAGTTTGATACTTTTGGACTTTAAAATCCTTTATTAAGAGGAGGGAAGTAACCTCTCTGTATCTCAACTTCTGATGTAATTTTAATTCTTCTCTCCTTTTCTGTATTCTAAGTCATATATATTAAGACTTATGCAGAATTTAGACAACTGTATTTAACAATATCCCAGCTGAATCTGCCTACCTAAATTCTGGTATAAATTTTAAGTGGGCTTGTACTGTGTAGAATCATAAAACGTAGACCAGCCCAGATTAAAAGGATTCTTGAAATATCAGCAGAACCAGGCTGTTGTGGGAAAAGGGAGCCTACAAGGGATTATCTAACATCCTTCCCAGTCATGTCTTGAAAACCTCCAAATGATGGGAATTCCACCATTTTTTCTGGGGAGATCCTTCCTATGTTTGATTGTTGTCAGTATAAAAGATTTCTTTCCTATATCAAGATAAAACCTCTCCTGCTTCAGTTTACACCTGTTGCTCCGTGTGGCTCCTTGTGAAGAGCTTCCATCCTTTTTGTATCCTCCCTTGAAATACTGGAAAGGTGTGATGGTATCCCCAAGCTTTCTCTTCTCCAGGCAGAAAGGACCTTTCTACAGTCTTTGATCTTCGTGGCTCTCATTTTGACCTTCTCCATTCTGTGTCTTTTTTTGAACTGTGGAGATCAGAACTGGACACAGTTCTCCAGGTGTGGCCTGACAAGCACTTGGTAGGTTGGGATGGTCCCATCTCTCATCTCTGCTGGTGTTGCCCCTGTGGATCCATCCCAGCATCCGATTTGCCTCATTGCTGCAACAGCTTCACTGCTGCCTCCTGCTGTGCTCCAGGACCCCCAGGTCCCTTCAGCAGGGGATCCCAGCCTGCACCAGGGTCCTTGGTGTCATCACTGCTGCAGGACATTGCACTTGTCTCAGTTCCAGTCCCCACTGCTCTTGCCAGCTCGCTCTTCCAGCGTGTCCTGCTCCCTGAGATGGCTTTCCCTTCTGACACATCCACATTGTGCTCTCAGTCCCATTATCCAGATTATTTGTGGGGATGTGGAACAGTGTGGGTCCCACTGTCATTTCCTGGGAGTCCCCCACTGGTGACAGGTTGATATGGCTTGATTTGCCTGTGGGGAATCTGTTCTGGCTTTTCCAACCGGTAAATTACATTGTTTTACACTGGGATGAAGTGACTGTGGTGGCTCCTGAAATGTTCTCTTAGCACCACAGCACAAAAAACCTGCGTTTTGTGTAACCCTGAGATCCCTGATATCACTCACAGCCCTCTGATTTCAGTATTGCAGAGAGGTGAANAAAGGGAGCCTACAAGGGATTATCTAACATCCTTCCCAGTCATGTCTTGAAAACCTCCAAATGATGGGAATTCCACCATTTTTTCTGGGGAGATCCTTCCTATGTTTGATTGTTGTCAGTATAAAAGATTTCTTTCCTATATCAAGATAAAACCTCTCCTGCTTCAGTTTACACCTGTTGCTCCGTGTGGCTCCTTGTGAAGAGCTTCCATCCTTTTTGTATCCTCCCTTGAAATACTGGAAAGGTGTGATGGTATCCCCAAGCTTTCTCTTCTCCAGGCAGAAAGGACCTTTCTACAGTCTTTGATCTTCGTGGCTCTCATTTTGACCTTCTCCATTCTGTGTCTTTTTTTGAACTGTGGAGATCAGAACTGGACACAGTTCTCCAGGTGTGGCCTGACAAGCACTTGGTAGGTTGGGATGGTCCCATCTCTCATCTCTGCTGGTGTTGCCCCTGTGGATCCATCCCAGCATCCGATTTGCCTCATTGCTGCAACAGCTTCACTGCTGCCTCCTGCTGTGCTCCAGGACCCCCAGGTCCCTTCAGCAGGGGATCCCAGCCTGCACCAGGGTCCTTGGTGTCATCACTGCTGCAGGACATTGCACTTGTCTCAGTTCCAGTCCCCACTGCTCTTGCCAGCTCGCTCTTCCAGCGTGTCCTGCTCCCTGAGATGGCTTTCNCATTCTGTGTCTTTTTTTGAACTGTGGAGATCAGAACTGGACACAGTTCTCCAGGTGTGGCCTGACAAGCACTTGGTAGGTTGGGATGGTCCCATCTCTCATCTCTGCTGGTGTTGCCCCTGTGGATCCATCCCAGCATCCGATTTGCCTCATTGCTGCAACAGCTTCACTGCTGCCTCCTGCTGTGCTCCAGGACCCCCAGGTCCCTTCAGCAGGGGATCCCAGCCTGCACCAGGGTCCTTGGTGTCATCACTGCTGCAGGACATTGCACTTGTCTCAGTTCCAGTCCCCACTGCTCTTGCCAGCTCGCTCTTCCAGCGTGTCCTGCTGCCTGAGATGGCTTTCCCTTCTGACACATCCACATTGTGCTCTCAGTCCCATTATCCAGATTATTTGTGGGGATGTGGAACAGTGTGGGTCCCACTGTCATTTCCTGGGAGTCCCCCACTGGTGACAGGTTGCCAGCCCGAGTTCCAGCCATTGACCAGCCCCCTCTGAGTGCACCCCGGGGCAGGGGGTTCCCTGCCCGTCTGGTCTCCGTCCTGGTGGTTTCTCCAGAGAAGGCTTTGGGAAACAGTGTCAAATGCTTGGCTGAGGTTTGTTAAACAGTATCTGCTCTCTCCCCTCATTGACAGAAAATGTCATTTTGTTGCAGGTGATCAGGTTGATGTGGCTTGATTTGCCTGTGGGGAATCTGTTCTGGCTTTTCCAACCGGTAAATTACATTGTTTTACACTGGGATGAAGTGACTGTGGTGGCTCCTGAAATGTTCTCTTAGCACCACAGCACAAAAAACCTGCGTTTTGTGTAACCCTGAGATCCCTGATATCACTCACAGCCCTCTGATTTCAGTATTGTAGAGAGGTGAAAATAGCAAATAGTTGCTGACCGAGCCTGTGCATTTCAAATAGACTTGGTCTGGTTTTTTAACTTGTTCTGTAGCACAGTTTGTTTCTTGAACTATTGTCATAGACAGTAAAACGTGATATTACAAATACAAAATGCAATACTTTTGATCAGATAAACTCACTGTTGCACTTCGCTAAATTTCAGAGTCCAATATTTAATTTGCAGCATCTTTCTTAATAAGGAAAATGATGGTGCCTGCATTCACTATAAGATAAATAACTGTTCTTGTTAGAGAAATAGTCTTTTCCTGTTTAAAAACAAAGAGCAGAGGAAATTCAGAAGATGCACGAGCTGGGAACATTTGCTAAAAAATAATATAATTGTTCATGATATTAAGTACATTGTGCAGTAAGTAGTACAGTCATGATGTACTTTCTTTGTTCTTAGATTTCCTAAGATAGTGCCAGCTTTTCCTTTCAAAAGTTCGGTAGGAAACATTTGAAATGGCAAGAATAAATTCAGTGTCATTGCTGCCAAAATGCTCTCACTGAAAATTATGGAAATTGTAGTGCAGATCATAAATAATCATAAATAATTTCCCTATTGCAAAGTTATAGTAATGACTTAAGGAGAAAGTTTGGCAAGTGCTGTTCTAAAATATAGAAAAATGGGAAGAAATACAGAATGTGAAGTGCTCATAGTGCAAACTTCAAAATTTTTTTGCAGACACAGAGTGATAATGAAATGTTATTTTCTGTAAATGTGTTTCTGCTTCCTCAGCACCTCCTGCCAACTCAGTTTTCACTCTGACTTGGTCTGTTTGCAATGGCTCACTTACCTCTTGGGTTTCTTGCTGCCCCACCCCAGTGCTGCCCAGCCCTTTCCCTTCCTCTTCCTCTTCCTCCTGTCACCTCATGACTTCCCTGTGCAGTAATTTCAGTTCTGTAACTTCCTGCAGGCCCCCAACTCTCTTTCCTGGGTCTTAAAATTACTCTTTTTCAGTTTTTTCCCCATCCCATTCTGTTTCCATTCAAAGCAGAGCTGCCTTTCCTCCCCCAGCCATCACACTGCCTCACTTGTCACTTGTATGAGATTTTTAGGTAACGTTTACTGCTGATTGCACAAGAAAGAAAACAAGTTATTTTGTTTTGCTGCCTCCTTGTCCCTTCCCCAGTAACCTCTTGCCAAATCTGTTTTCACCTCTGTTAGACTTGGTGGCACAGCTCTGGTGTGAAAGGAGATAACTTGAAAGAGCTGTCATAAAAAAATTAGATACAAAGGAAATTGTCATTGTCAAAATAGGCCTCAGAAGCAACATGTTCTGGAACTGAGTGCCCCTGATCTTTGTTGCTGGACTGGGACCAGTTGAGACGTTTGCTGCTCACTAACTTTGCAAATTTGGCACAAGGTACCACACAGGTGTTTTGCTTCTGTGGTTTTTTTTTTTGTACAGAGAAACTGTAAGCTCCCAGGAAGAGAGCAGGTTTTGGTTTTATTTCTCTGGAATTACTTGATTCTGTAAGGTTTTGATCAGATAACTCCCCTGAACTTAACCCCAAAATTGTAGTGTGGCTTTTTTGGGTTTTTTTTTTTGCACGTGCTGTCTTGTGAATTGGCAGTGTATTTGATTTTTTTTTTAGAGTGTCTTAGGTTCCTGTGTCTCCTTGTCACAACCTTCTTCCTGCTTCTCAGAGGGTATTTTTATTCTGACTTGGCCTCAGCAGACTCAAAGCTGTGTTGGTGTGGGGAGCTGTGCTCAGTCCCTCAGTGACAGGGAGCCTTTAGATCAAATTCCATTCACTGCAGCCCTAATGAAAAACTATTTCCTCAGGGTGTGGAGGAGCAAAAAATAACGCATTACAACTTATCACAAAACAAAACCAACCTATAAATGATTGCCAAACTTCATTTTTTTTCAAGAAATGTAGTTAGCTGGTCCCTGCTGGTGTATGTGTTGTCTTTCCAATGTTCACATAATATTCATGATGATGATTTAGTGAGAAACACTGAACACATAAACTGCCAGAGACATAAGTACTTAAACATGTCCCAATTTCCAGTATCCAAGCAAATTTAATATTAAAGTTTTAAGTGTATTTACCTGCAATAAGATCTGAGCCCAAATCCAATTTCTTTAAAAAGTTGTATAATTTTTTAGATTTAAGGTGGGGGTTTTATGTGCCCTTAAGTTATTGTAGATTCTTATTGGGTATTATTCACTGCCTTCCCTATTGTAATTTCTTTGACTGTATGTGCATCATCTGAATACTGAGGTGTTTTAAAAATTGAGATTTTTCTTTTTTTCTGGATATTAATGTTAAAAATGTTATGGCATTTCTGGCCTAAAACTTTATTCTTTTGTTAAAGCTAAACTCTGTAACACCACTCTGTAACATTCCTGTAAGGTGAGTTCTTAATGAAACTGTTTGGTTAGAAGAGAATGGGGAGGAAGTAGATCTTGAATGAGGAACATAACCCGAAATATTAATACCAATTTCAGAATTTTTTTTCTTGTAAACAGTGTTCAGAATCTCTAAGTGAGCCATAAATCTTACAAAGCTGTTTCCTGAATGTATTTTCCAAGCAGCTTGTTTATAGCCCTTGCTCACACAGCCCATGTGCCCCACGATAAATATGTGACAGTCTGGGCACACGGTGAGTCCTGGGGCTGGTCCCAGGGTCCCTTCCAGCTCGGCACATTCTGTGATTCCACGAGTTGGCTGCTGGCTCTCACTCGATGTGCTGGCCCATTGACCACCCCAGTGTTTGTGTGTGCATTCATATTGCAAGAATGGGTGTCTTTGTCTCTGTTACTACAAAGGTGCTGCTTGGATTTTCTCACAGTTGTTTATTTTTCTTTGCTCTCCAGAGTAATGGGGGCTGTTCCCTCTGTTGGTCTGTATTTTACAATAAGTGCTTCTGACCAGAAGGGGTTTTTGTGCACTTACATTTTCCAGCCACAGCTTTTTCAGTTAAGGGTGTGGCTTCTTCTGGCTCAGCTGTGTTCGAACTGGCTCTCACATAAAAACTTATCATGGCAGAAAGTCCTTTGGCATTGCAGCTTATCTTACGTGGGGGCTGTAGTGCACTACATCAGAGAGAAACTGTCTGTGCTCAAGTGTTGTGGGTGTGAAGACAGTCTTAATTTATTTTTTTTCCCTGTCTTGGCAGCCTGTTGTGATTTTCAGTGTGACCTTCCAGTTTATGGAGCCATTGGCTGTTCCCAATGCGTGTTCATCTTTCCTGTTCACATTCCTTTTATTTATTTATCATTATCCATATTGCTGGAGCTCTTACTGGGGAGTTCATCATGCCTCACTCCCAGAGGCTCTGTCAAGGAAACTCGTAAATAAATTTCAGTGGCTTGTGCAAAATGTGTTCAAGAACATGTGCTTCTAATTCAGAATTCAATACCTTTAACATCTGTACCTGACAGCCTTTAAAATAATTACTATTAATTATGTTAAAAGAGTTAATTAATAGACCTTGGGGGGAGATGCCATTAATTTTGAGTATCTGCTGAGCTATAAAACTAATATTTAACCCTCTTAATGTTAAACATTGATTTTTCATGTGAAATTGTTGCCATTACATAGTGGTGAAGCAGTAATAGCTTCCCAGGACCTTCTGGAATGCTATCCTATACTTGAATGGAGGAACAATGCAACTTTGGCAAGACACTGGGATCCCATTTTCATGTCTGTGCAGGCTGTTTGGGACCAGCTTCTTCCCAGTGTGAGTAAGAACGAGTGGAGTAATTCTGTGTGTCATTCATTTGGAATTATCTTTTCCCACTCTGAAAGGAAGATGGAATTAGAGTAAATAATTAATGCAAAATTATGTTTGCAGACGTGTGTGCAGTGTAAAACTGTACATACACATCTACAGCATGACCAATACAGTCTGAAAGTGGAATGTCTCAGCAGGCAGGGGGGACCGTTTTTCTCTGCCAGTGGAGAGCTCAGACTTCATAGTTCTCCCCTACTTTGCTTTAAAGACACATTTGGGGCTCTGCTCAGCAGAATGCAGTATAAATTCTGAACTGCTTGAGTGGTTCTTTATTTGTGCTCTTGCCCTTGTGCTGTTCTTAAACTCCCTGATTTTTTGTGTTAAGCAGAGGCTGGTGAACTCCAGGCTTCCATGGAGCTGTTACTGTGAGAGAGGAAGGTGTGTTTGGATCTGCAAATAGTCACTTTTGAAGCAAACCCTGGGTGCAGAGGTGTTGCTGGAGCTCATAGAGCTCAGAAGTGGGGTTATAAATCATGTCAGTGGGCCTTCCAAAGTGTTTTTGAGGTAGGAAATGGCAGATGGTGCAGGCTGGAGGTTGTGAGGAGGAAGAGAACTTAGAAGGGCTTTGTTAGGCATCAGAAGCTGCCAAAGAAGAGGTGTCTACTTTGCTACAATTTCACTTGCTTCAAACTTCCAAGGTCTGATACCTTAAAAGGTTTTCCTTGTGGATAAAAGCGTTATTTCTTCCTGCTATAGCCTGTTATTTCTTCTTGGCTGAAGGAAAGCTGGAAACTGAAAAGTAAAGATGTGTGTATCAGCTGACTTTAAAGAAAAGAAAAGCAGTTGACCATGATGTTTAAAGCCTAAACTTAAAAACTTGAAACAGTGCAGAGGTGTCTTGGTGTGTTTATTTAGTAACTCAGTGGGTGGAAATCGCTGAGCATCTAAACTTGAGTGTCTTAAGTGCTAACATAGATTTTTATAGTAATATCCTCTTCTACAGAGACAAGAGGATATTTCTATTTTGCTCATTGTGTTCAGCTGTCTCAGTTCAGTGGTTTCTTCATTCCGAAATAAGAAACAAGTTGAATTTTGAAACTTATTTTCTAATTAAGAATTAAAGAGGGTGACATCTGCTAATTCTGGAATCTTGAAGTAGATAATTGTCTTCAGCAGAATGATCTTGTTTAACATAATCTGCATTTCAAAATAATTTATGTAAACTTGCCTGTTTTGTGTTCATCCATATCTGAAGTGATTTTAGCTAATAAATATGCAAATAAATTACTAAGAAAACTAAAATCCACAAGCAAGTACAGTTTAAGACGAGTCCCTAAGAAAAATCTAAAAATATTAAGAGAGTAGTGT
>VYZS01095544.1:8341-21048 GCA_013400695.1 Neodrepanis coruscans | reverse complement strand
TTCGTTTTCACCCCACGACACACAGTAATAGCTGTGGTCTTACAATAATTAGTTTCACCCATTTCCACAGATATAGGTGTCTGCTGACCTGTTTGACCCCTGCAGATCCATAATTCCCAGTGAACACTAGGAATAAGTCCCATTTTTCTTAAAAAAATGCTCCATCACATTGGTTGTTGTTCCAGTGAGTCTGAATAACCTTTTGGAAACAGAAGTCGGCCTCTGACCACAGGGCCAATATACACTTCTTCAGAATGAATCTATATTACTGTGACTGTGACCCAGCGCTGGTACAGGTTGTACAAGGAAGTCATGGAGTCTCTGTCCTTGGAGATATTCAAAAGCCATCTGGGCATGGTCCTAGGCAATTGTTTCTCATGTGGTTCTGCTTGAGCAGAGGGGTTAGACCAGATGACCTCCAGATGTCCCTTCCAACCTCAACCATGCAGTGATTCTATGATACTATGATCATCTTGAACTGCTCATGTGGATAACAAGAGAATTTATTTTTCTCTGGAAATTTTTCTCTGGAATTAAATCTAGTCATTAAATCTAGTTATGTATAATTATGTATAATTACATCTACTAACTGAAATTCTTCAGGCCTGGCCTGGGTACAAAAGGCATTTTGTTACGTTGTTTATTTACAGGTCTATAGCATGGTTGATGGCAAAGTGGTGAGGTGTGAAGGAAAAAAGAACGGAGAGAATAAATGAGAGTTATCTGGCAAGACAACGAATTTTTGCATCATTTTTTTAGGGCTGTGAAGAATTGCTGGAGAAGATAGGACAAGAACTGTACAAATACAAACTTGCCACAAAACTCATACTTCATCCTTACCCTGCAGGCCAAGTTTATGTTCTGAAGTATCTGCTTGGTAAATCCTAAGCCTACAAAAATAATGTAGCTGGATAATTTGATAGAATGTTTAAAAGTGCTTGGTGTCATAGCTATTCTTATGGAAAACAAAGATGTTCTTTGACATCAAGATAGCTATGTTAACATGCAGCCTTTGCAGAAAAAAGGCACTGTATTTTTTTTTATCTCACTGTAACTAGTGAGATAGATATAAATCTTGCCTTCAGTAGCTGTACCATAAACCTGTGCCTTGTCTCTGCTAGGATTTTGTGCTGTGACAGATCCTTTGAAATGCCTCTCAGTCACAAAACCTTTTTTTCTCTTGCAGTGAAGACACAGAAAGTTTAATTGTTATTCAAAGAAGATATCACAGTTCCCTTCTTTTCACTTTTCACTTATATTATTGAATTCTTCTCTCTTTTTCATTGCCTAATGTATTTTNCTAGTTATGTATAATTATGTATAATTACATCTACTAACTGAAATTCTTCAGGCCTGGCCTGGGTACAAAAGGCATTTTGTTACGTTGTTTATTTACAGGTCTATAGCATGGTTGATGGCAAAGTGGTGAGGTGTGAAGGAAAAAAGAACGGAGAGAATAAATGAGAGTTATCTGGCAAGACAACGAATTTTTGCATCATTTTTTTAGGGCTGTGAAGAATTGCTGGAGAAGATAGGACAAGAACTGTACAAATACAAACTTGCCACAAAACTCATACTTCATCCTTACCCTGCAGGCCAAGTTTATGTTCTGAAGTATCTGCTTGGTAAATCCTAAGCCTACAAAAATAATGTAGCTGGATAATTTGATAGAATGTTTAAAAGTGCTTGGTGTCATAGCTATTCTTATGGAAAACAAAGATGTTCTTTGACATCAAGATAGCTATGTTAACATGCAGCCTTTGCAGAAAAAAGGCACTGTATTTTTTTTTATCTCACTGTAACTAGTGAGATAGATATAAATCTTGCCTTCAGTAGCTGTACCATAAACCTGTGCCTTGTCTCTGCTAGGATTTTGTGCTGTGACAGATCCTTTGAAATGCCTCTCAGTCACAAAACCTTTTTTTCTCTTGCAGTGAAGACACAGAAAGTTTAATTGTTATTCAAAGAAGATATCACAGTTCCCTTCTTTTCACTTTTCACTTATATTATTGAATTCTTCTCTCTTTTTCATTGCCTAATGTATTTTTTTTTTAAACTTTTGGAATAGGCTACTTATCAGTGACAAATGTATTTGGACACTGTGCCAAATTGTGCTGAAAACATTGCTGAAATGTCAGTGGCCTTTTAGAAATATGACATTTGGTATATTCCTTGCTCTCGAGCAAAGATGTTCTTTCTTCCACGAAGTCCAAGTACAAATGTATGTTTTCCCTTCGTAAACTCACTTTAAGCTACCTCTGACTTCTATGAAAGAAGGAAAAGCTTTGTTAGGGCAGGCTTAACAGACCTTCCAAAAAGTCAAAGTCATCCAAACCATGTAAGGAGCCTAATTCTGGGACTAGTCATGTGTGTAATTCCTTCAGCTTCAGTGGAATTAGTCCTTCATTAAGTAAAGGAGAAAAGATCAGAGTTAAACTCACAAATATTAATTTAATCATGACAGATTTACATGTGAAAAGCTACTTGTACAATAAAGCAGGATGATGACTCTACACTCTTTGAAGTGGTCCTGACATTAAGTATTTCTTATCTCCCAGGCCTCTCCTCACCGCTGTGTGATTTTCATAGTACTAAGGTGATAGCTTGCCTTTGGTTTGCCTTTGGTTTGTAGGATATACTTTGTTTCCAAAATCAGAAGTAAGTTTAAAAAAATTACATTTTGTCTAAAAATCAGAGTGAGTTTTTCCTCTCTCAGGTTGACATAACCTGCTAGATTTAAAAATTGATGGACTTGAAAAATGCTGAACACTCATTACAGCTGCAGATCAGCATTAAAAACAACGGGGTATTTTTAGCAGCAAGACACCCTTGTCTTTATTCATATGCCGCTTCACTGAAATATTAAATGGCAATTCACAATTCACGCATTTTGACATCTTGCTGCTTTTATCTTCATTTTCTTGTCAAAGAAAATGTCTTAAAATTTCAACATTAATACTGTGCTGGATGTCCTTGGAGCCACCCCTGTTCCTAAATGGATCGGTCAGTTTGGCTAAATGGTAACTGGCAGTATATTTACTCATTTTCCGTTCCTCATACACCCCAAATGTATGTTGACTGGAGCAAGGCTTTTGAATATTAAAGGTTCTGAATTTTGTGTGTAAAACAGACCATTTAAGAAGGAACCCAAATTGTGCTGAGCAGGGGTGTTGGGCAGTAACCAAAAGATTTAGAAACAATGTGTGTAGCCATCACTCGTGCTGCTCTGTTTTAAAACTCATCTCATACTATTTCCACATCAGGAGAAGAGCTGTTTGTTAACAAAATGTAGCTATTGTGTTAAATTCTGACCTTGAATAGATACATGTGAAATACTGCCAAGCTGCAGTTTTCACACTGTTTTAAAAGATTCTGTTCTAGCTGAATGCATCACTGCACTCTTGAGCCAAATTGCTGCTCTGTGATTTTTTTCAGAAAAGGAGGAATATGGCATGGGATTGGTTTTCTCTATTTTCACAAAGTAGACATTGACGCTGTGTAAAAATTCACTTTCTTAGAAAGGTTTTAACACTGGTGTAAACCCTGCTGTGTCAGACAATACTGCTGGGCAATTAATCAAGATTTTTGTGGGTTTTCTTAATTCCAGGTGCATAAAACAGCTAATGAAGCTGAAAGCTGTTATTAAGCCTCTTCATAATTTAGAAATAAATATTTTAGAAGGAAGTTTAAATGAGATAATTAGACATTTGGAAACCTTCTCTGGGCTAGGCCCTACGATCAGGTTTCAAGCAGTTCTTTGCACAGAGTCATGGCAGAAACAAACCTGAAAACAGGGTTGAGGTGCTGGCTGTAGGTTTTGACAGCCTAGTTTTAGTCTGCAGATTAGTCTGGAGCCCAGCCAATGCCCCAAGCAAGGAAAGAAGTGGAGAGTTGTTTTTTTCTGGGTGTAGCTTTGCACGGGGACTTTGTGGAGGAGATACCACAGTGTCGTAGTGTGTGCAGGATAGAGTCTGACCATGCACTCCCTCATCTGATCCAAGAGCCATGGGCATCAAAAGGTTTAACAGAAAGGAGATTAAAATAGCTGTACTAAGGTGTCAGCTTCAAAGGGAGCAGGCTTTGCTGTCCAGGACTTTCTCTCCAGTCAGCTGTCCTGCCGCAGCTAAATACAGCACCTAACAGAGACCTTTGGATTGCTACCTTTAGCACACATTATACTGTCTGCATATTTGCCAGGGGGGAACACAGGAAGATATGAGTGTTTGACAAAAAGCTGGTGTAACTGACAAGCAGATGCCATGAATATTATACTTATATAACAATGATTTACAAGCATCAGAAATCACACCTGCAGGTCCAAAAGCCAGAGATTTTATTTTTAAAAGCATAAAATTGGTTTTGGATGTTTTTTTGCTATTTTTTTTTTTTTTAATTTGGCTTCCAGGTTTCCACCTTTAAGCGTAAACTTTATTTGTATTGTAAAGTTTTCTTTCACCAACTTTACTTTAGAAGTGCAAGCTGACGCTTTTCTGCAGTCTCTGTATTTCATCATCTGGGTCCTTCTGAGAGACATTACAGGGACATGACAGACTCATAAGAGGTCTCACAGAATGATGGCTTTTTTTTTTTTTGGAGTGATCAAACAGTCTATCTGGAAAGAGAACATGTTTCTTTTCTCAAGATTTAGATGTGCAGGTGAAGCTGATTTCCTAAGAAAAATAGCATAAGATAACCAGAAAATGCATTGTAAGTCTTCCTGTCTTGTAATTGGAAAGAAGGATTCTCCACGTCCCGGAACTGCTAATAAGAGAACTCCTTTATGTATCTTCCTCCTTAGCATCCAGACTTTGAGGTGACCTTGTGCCTACTTCCTTCCCCATGTAACCCTGACTGACTCTGGCTTGGATGTACCATTTTTGGCTTATTGGCATTTCTGTGGTGGCCAAGCAATCCAAGTCAAAAAAGAGTTTGGAAGGAAGGCAAAGACCTACACAGATGGCATCTGCAGAGATCATTATTATTTTTCATAAATGACAGTAAAGAAAGAAACTCAATTCTCTATCAGGAGCAGCATTTCATTTTGAGTGCAATGGTTCTGTCACTCACAGAGCTACTTTTAGCTTTAGGGCTCAGTGCTATGCCAATAAAACTAATGGGAATTTTGTCATTGCCAGAAGAGAGAGCAGTATTTGGCCTTTAAGAGCAACATACTTAATTCTAGTGTGCAGCCTGGCTTCAATTTTTAATGAGAAAATGGGAATAAACCGAACAAAAATTGTTCCACATGTCCCAGATCCTCAATAAATGCAGCACAATGGTGGAGCTAAAATTAATACTATTTTTTACAATGTGGATAGACAGGCGAGACAGTCTGAGGAGCTACATCATGCACTACAACCAAACTAATTTTTTCTTCATGGTGGTTTGGACTTGCTGGATATCCGAGTTCTCAACTGAGAAACCTCTATTACTCTTAACACCAAGACAGATGTTGGAGAGCAGTGCTGCACTGATGTTCGTCTGCTAGAAATGCTGTGACCTGTGTTTTTGGTTCAATGCACCTTCGAATATGCCGTGTTCGCCCTAAGACCTCATTCACCCCTTCTGCCTGACAGGGCAGATATACCAGGTTCTTGGTGGAAAACAGGCTCATCTGCCAAATTTCCACTGAGTAGCACCTAAGCAGGAGGATGAACTGTTCCCCTGGCTGCACCCAGAATCACATCACAGCACTGTAGCTAAAGGTTTACCTTCAGCGATAACCTGAACTCCAGATATGGCAAACATGAATATCTGGAGAATATGAAAATATGAAGAAAGAGGAGCATAGACTGTAGGAAGAACNCACATCACAGCACTGTAGCTAAAGGTTTACCTTCAGCGATAACCTGAACTCCAGATATGGCAAACACTGAAGAAAGAGGAGCATAGACTGTAGGAAGAACCTTTAGCTGCTTAAAGACTTGCAGATTAACAAAGGACCTCCAAGGTATTCTTGGTTTTGGAGAAGATAATGTCAACCTGCCTCAGGGAAAAGCACTAGATGACATTATATCTGACTATATCACTATATCAGATGTTCAGCCAGCACTGCACATGGAAGCCAAAACATCCCACTACTCTTTTTATAACTGTTTTACATCTGGTACCTTTAAGGCGTCCTAATGCTATGAGAAAATATTCAGCATTGGATAGATGCAAGTGAGGAATACCAGGCTAGGCTGACTGCAAACAGCTGCCTGGCCCTGTAACGTGCCACCTAAATGTAGTGGCTGAGGCTTGTTCCTGCTTGGCAGCAGTTTTAGTCTTTGGCCTAATTATGAAAAGGTTATCTAGAGGGTTTACCCTATATCACAAAAAGCAATGATTGTTTTCCATCCTCTTCTGGTTGCAGTCTTGGCTTCTGCTTCTGCTGGCACTCAGAGGTGGTGCCTATGTTCTGTAGGATTGCCCAGAAAAGAGGAGCAAGGGTTACCTGTGGTTGGTCTTTCCTTTAGTTTTGTTTGAGAATTGAAAAGGAAAACTGCTAAAGCTCAGGGAACTTTGAGTGTGTTTCACAGCAGCAGCAAAAAGCTCAGCAGAGCATTTCCTAATTTTGCCTTTTGGTCTCCTTGACCCACCACCTCTGAAAATGTAATTCAGTCCTGCAGACACCTTCAGTTTAACTCCCCTGGAGGGTTTCATGTGAAGAATCAGATGAACTTATTAGCTTCTGTTGGGAGTGCTGGCTGCAGAGTTGTTATGCTGAGGCAGCCAGTGGTGCCATTACTGAGTGCCTTTAAACCGTGGGCACGGGGAGAGACCAAGCTATTAATCTGTAGGACCAGACAGGAATTTGCATGTTGTGGGCCTGGTTTGCATATCCTCTGGCTTCCTCCTTCACTGTCAGCTTGGCAGCTATTTATTTGACTCTCTGTCTGAGCTCCTTCATCATACAACCATCGAGTCCTGTTTCCTCCACCACCCTAGAGCAGAGTATCTGTGCTAAAACGTCAAAATTAGTCATCCTAAAGCAGTGAGCCTGATTCATGACTTTAGTGACAAGAGGGAATTTGCTTCTGATTTTTGTCTGGTGGTTTGTTTTTAATCAGGTTAAGCATCTGCTAGTTTCCTTACTGCAGTAACTGTAGTATTAAAAGCCACAAATTGATCCCATTGAAAAATATCAGTGGTGACATCTCGGGGAGATTGGCTTGGGACAAGAAGGGCCATTCACAGCATCCAAGCATGGGGGCAATGAGAAGATGTCTCTTGCAGAGATCAGCAGAAATTCTTCTGCTGAGGGCCTCCCAGCACCTCCAGCTGCTGAGGAAGACAGAGGCCAGAGAAAATATAGAAAAGGACAGTGTCAGAGGAGGGAGACAAAGTCTGTGTGCTGCATGACCGAAGGACAATAGTCAATCTGTGTCAATCAGGATGGTATGACCTGGTCCTGGGCTGTGGTACAGGGCCATGACACAGAGAAGCCACAGAGAAGTCCCACTCTTACTGGTTTTTCTTCTTTTTTTAAATAACCTTTGTGTGTGCTGGACACAGTGGCCATAGATACTCCCCAGTTGAGTCCAGGGGTCCTGATTACCCACACTGAGCTCCCATGGACTCCTCTAAATTCCTAGATGTGCCTCAGGAGTGCAGCAAGGAACAGCATTACAGCATTTCAAGAGCCAGGAACATTGGCTATGGGAAATAGGAGTGTTTTTTGAATATTAAGTTAGGCTGGGATCATGTATTTGTAAAAGAGAAGCTCTAAAGGTGCTTCCAATAATTATTGCTGTCTCCTCTGTAATATGAAACATGCTTTTCATTTGCTTATAAATTCTTCTTAATGGCATTAAACTACAGCAAGAGAAATATAAGCCAAACACTACAAAAACTTCCCAGTGATAAGAAGAGCTAAGCAAGGTAACAGTTTGGCTAGAGAGATGGCTGTTCCCTCACTGGAGCTTAACTTGTACTCGTGTCTGTCAGAAGGGCTTGGGGGGTAGATGCTCCTCCTACCGGCAAGGACTTGAATTTGATGCCTTCCAGAGCTTTTCCAACTCAGAATTTTAGCACAGTGCAGCCACCAGCTACCTTAGATGCTCCAAGATTTTGTGTCCTCAGCATGTGACCTGCAGGAGAGAGAAGGCTGGGGATGGCTGAAATATCCTAGTGACTGGAGCAAAGATGACAGGAAAGAGTGGTCAGAACCTATGCAAAAGACAAACCAAGTGAAATTTGTTTTATTTGTAAGTCCCCTAAACAGTGCAAACACACTTTTCAAATGATTGCTGATTTTTTGTTCCAATGAATTTGCATTAAATGTTTCCAAACTTACATCATTGTGTCATGGTTTAGGTGCCCAGGAAAATACTTTTGATATGTAACTGTGTCGAATCCTTTCCCATTTTGTTTTCCCAGAGTGAGTTCAGGGAAGGTGCTGAGCTGACGGTACTGCCAGGCACAGACGTGTGCCCATGGTCCCAGCTGCCAGGAAGACTGAGCCCAGCGGGTCACTTGAGCCTGGGAGATCTGGGCTGCAGGGTGCTGTGCCAAGTGGCGGCAGCGAACTTGGATCACGGTCGGTGGCAGTAGTGGCAGTGGCAGCAGTTAATATGGCAGCACAGCCGTGAGCATTTCTTCTGCGGCAGCGCCACGTGTGTCCGGTGGGTGCCCAGGTCCTGCCATGAGGATGTCCCCCATGGGCACCACCATGCTGGTGACGTGAGAGGGTGGAAGACAGGTGAGACGGACGGCTCAGAGCTGCATTTGTATTTGGCAAAGTTGGAAGGAAGGGGAGGGAGTTGGAGAGGTTTTTAAAAGGACCAGTGGGCTGCCTCTCACTCTCTCTTTCGGTGAGTTGTCCAAGAAGAGGGTCGTGTGCACCCATTTTCAGCAGTCTCCTTGGAACTGTCTGGCCTCTCGTCCCAGCCATGGTCTGTCTCCTGAGCCTCCTATCATGTCATGGGATTCCTGGACTTTCCCTGCATCTCGGGCTGCTCCTTGTTTCCCATGGCTTGGAGATTGCTGCAGATTCCTGATCCCAGCTACACAGCAGCAGCAGAGGAGCCGGCACTCTGCCTACTGCCTGGATCCTTTTTGTTACAGTTTCAACAATTGCTTCGTTTTAGGGTGTGGAGTGTTTTGTGGCTGGGGTGGAACTTGGGTTTTGGTTTGTCTAGGGTTGTGTGTTGGGGGCGTGGTTTTCGGCTGTGTGGGGTGTGGTTTTTTCTTTGTTGTTTTTTTTGTTTGGGTTTTGTTTGTTTGTTTGTTTGTTTGCTGTTTTTGTTTCACTTTCCTGTTACTGGTACCAGATTTATATGCATACATATTTTTCATTCATATTTTTGTTTTAAATAAATCTAGTTGTATTTTCTCTAACGAGCTCTCATCCCAGTTGTGGTTAAATAGCCCTCCCACTGTCTCAAACCGAGACACATCCCCACAAAAGTCAGTGGAATTCTAAGTAGTATCACTCAGACTCACACAGTCAACAAGCATCCTGATGAATAAAGTCAGGCAAAGGTTTATGTGACTTAGAATCGGGCTTTCAGATCAATACAGCCAGTGTGATAGAAGATCTAAAGAATGACAGTTATTAATCAATAAACATTGGAAAGCTGTTTTTGTAAACAAGCAGTGTGCTGGAATTTAGATGAAACCCAAACAAGCAATGATATTTTTAAAGTATTTTATCCCTAGATTTTAAGTCAGCCTCTGAAAAATGCACTTGCTTGTTTGCTATTTTTATTGTGAATCCCTGAAAAGGTAGTGACATCTGTGTCTGTGTAATGTGCAAAGAGGAGATATAAAAATGGCATGGGAAAAGTTCTCTCTGGCTTTGGGGCACCTCTTCTCCAGGGCTGTAGCTGTAACACCCTGATGCCAGTGGTAGGATATTTATGGTGCCCAAATAAGGTGGATTTCTTGACCCTCTTCTTTGTCATGCAGAAATGTCAGGTTGGTGAAAATTAATGATCCCCAAGTTTACTGGAAACATTTTCCAAGTTATTTGCTGAAACTGTCCAGTTATAATTGCACCAGACTTGTCTAGACTTTGAGAAAAAAAATTGTTCTTATCTGTAGATTCAATATTTTTCAAGAAACATCAATATTTCCTGAGATTGTTGGCTTAGATACTCTAAAAGACAGCTATGTAATTTGGAAGCACAGGAGGACATTATGGTTTGTGTGCTTGTCAATATTAATTCCACAGGATTAATTGAAAAGCTTAGGGTAAGACAAGTTGGTAGAAACACAGAATTTATTGACAGAGCAAATAATATATATAAAATATATATATACATATATAAAAAGATTGCCCATTTCCTGTTTTATGACAAACTCTTATCATGGGTCTGAACCCGTAATTTTTATTACAAAATGCATCGCTGCTGTCACACACCTAAATGCAAACCATGAGGCTTGTTATCAGGGTTGGTTGTATGTGTGCTGCATGGTCTGAAGGATGGAGGATAAATGAAGTCCCTAAGGGGTCTCTTTCTTACACTTACAGAAGCTTTACAGCTTACATATGTGTGCAGGATCCTCCTGGTCCTCTCATGATGTGGTGTATGCTGTTTACAAACTACTGTAAATTGTGTGCCCACTCTATTTTAGAAGGTTGCAAGGAGCAGTTATACTCTGGTAGCTCCTGCCACAAGCCCGGGGGTACATCACTGCCAGCACAAAGCCATGGGTGGTCAGGGGGCTGTTTCATGATGTGCACATGCTGAGGTGGGAGAGGCAGAAGAGATCAGAAGAGACTGCACAGCTACCCCAGTCCTGAGCACAGGCAGTGTGGGATTATGCCCTTGTGAAAAATACTAGTGCGCTTTTCAGAGCAAGTACTGGCTGAAGGGCACTTTTAAGGAGGAGCAGACAGTGCCTTCTGTGCTTGGGAAAGAAGAGCTCAAATGTTCCTTAAATACAAGCAGGAGGCAAAGAAACATTAGATATCATCACCATGGCCACAGTTTTTAACCAACTACTTATCTTAAAGAAAGGACCTGTTGATAGAAAACAGTTTTGGTAGTGAGTGTCAGCCCCTCCTTTCCTGAAGAACTGCTACACATTATTCCTTGAAGACATTTCCCTTCTGCAGCCCCAGAACTTAAAACATTCACAAAAATCAAGACTCTTTTCCTAAATGTAAAAGGTCCTGATTTTTACCACAATACTTTTAGGTCGTCATAATGACAGCAGATTGGTTTGTGGTTTTTAATGCTTTCCTTACTTTTACTTCCTAACTTTCTATTGGATGGGATATGGCAGCTGTGTTGCTCCCTGGCTCCAAACTCCATCAGGGGTCACACTCCAATGGGACATTGCACTGGCACTGGGGGCTTAAAATGTTTATCATCTGGAACTTGTCAGTTTTGTGTCCTTTCTGAGGGCATGTGCTCAGGCGTGGGTGGCCTCCAGGAAGGATTCTACAACAGTGAATTGACAAAACTGATGGCGCAGCATAAGCTCAACCCCCTCTTTTGTGGTCTCTAAAACAAACCTGAACTCACCTTGTCTCTGTCAAACATTTCACACATATCCCTGTCACATGTGTACCGAGCATCTTCTGGGCTACACGCTTCAGGAATACCTTCAGTCAAAGTTAGTAGGAAACGTTAATAGTAATAGGATGCACTGAAACCTGCAGGCTTTGAAAGGAACATATACCTTTCCAAGGATTTTAGGAGATATTTTCTGTGCCATTATAAAATTAATTTATTGGAAGAAATGGTGAGGAATGAGGCCACATGACCCCATCCTCACTTGGTTTGTCTGTTAATGAGGGCCACTAAAGCAACACCCACAGTGGCTCAGAGCCAGGGAGTGCCAGGTTGACTGGCACAATCCATATGTGAACAAATTAGGATTTGTATTAACAACTCCTTGCTGTAAACAGAAATGTCATTCTGGGCTTGAATTTTGTAATGCCTAAGGAGTGTAAAACACACATACTGTGCTGGTAGTAAAGCACCAGCCTGGCCATCTGAGAAGCATTTAAGGAGCCTGAATGAAAACTGTGGAACAAACCCCACAGCAAATCCTGAATCTCTCATACTCTTCTTTTCTGCAGAGCTGAGTTTGCCACCCACTGCCTAAGACAGATTCTCAGGGGTTCACAGAATCACAGAATTAACTAGGTTGGAAAGGACCTTTGAGGTCATCAAGTCCAACCTATTACCAACACTACTTCTTCAACTAAACCATGGGACTAAGTGCATCATCCAGTCTCCCTTTAAACACTTCCAGTGAGGTCACTCCACCACCTCCCTGGAAAGTCCATTTCAATGGCAAATCACTCGTTCTGTGAAAATGTTTTTCCTAACATTCAGCCTAAATTTCCCCTGATGCAGCTTGAGATTGTGTCCTTGTGGTGGTTTTACCACAAATTCAGTGATTTTGGAGCAGAGACTCTGAGAGAAGTCACAAACACACCTCAAAATGAAGAAAACACACAAATATCACAGTTTATTTTTTGCAAACACAAAAAACCCAACAAATAAAATGCAAAACAGACAAACAAATTAAATTTTTCCAGGGCCCGCGTTTGAGGTGAGGACGCTCTGGAGATAGTGCTTGTCTCTCTCTCTCTCCCTCTGGGCCCGGCTGAGAGACTCTGGGGTAGTTAGAAGGGAGCACGTGGTCTCAAGATCCCCTTAGCCATGAGCCTCTGCCCGGTTTTGACTGAGAAAACAGCTCAAGAAAATTATAAAAACCACGCACCCCCTCCCTCCCTCCCTTAGCCCAAGGAGAGATTTAGTGCT
>VYZS01095543.1:49228-61395 GCA_013400695.1 Neodrepanis coruscans | reverse complement strand
ACACACACACACACACACACACACACACACACACACGTGTGTGCATAAAATTAAGCCTTGCAAAATTTTCTAGCAACCTGCTGAGCTTCAAAATGCACTTGTCTTGTTTTTTTTTTTGCTGTCAATGATGATAGGAAAAAACCTAAGTGGTATCTTAGTAAACCTGTCAGGGAATCGACTCATGCTGACTGAGGAGTGAGTAAGTAGGTAAATAAGACTTGTGTTTTAATTTATTAAGCATGTTGCTTTGGAAGTGGTGTGATTTGCATTGCTAGCTCTAGCGTAAAGGTTTGACTGAAGGCTTTTTAGACCGTACATGTTAGTGAGTTTTTGCTTAACATACCAGATAAATTTGAAGGTCAGCTCAGTTTCTAAAGGTATCCAACTTAGAAAAATGGTCCACATGTCCCTCCAGAGGAGGGCATTTGTAGTATTACACTGCCTAATATAATAGTAACATTATCTGTCATTTGGGAAATTCCATTTTATTGTCATGTTAATTGTTGGAGTAATAATTACTTGTAATGCAAACTCAAGAAATACCCTTTTTAACGTGTATGATTAGAATCCACATAGAGGCCAGGTTTTCTAAAGAACATAACTTCTAATTAATCACCTTGATAGATGTTGGTCAAGTTTCCAAAACTGATCAAGCAACAGGACCTGTGATGTACTGAGCTACTTCAATATCTACTCATAACTATTACTGTGTTTATAAATGTAACTATATCTGCAATAACGTATTTCTTTAGGATTTGATTCATCACTTTTGGAAATGTCCAAACTTAATAGAAAATGTTATACAATGCTTTGTTACATAGAAGAAAAGAGATATATTATGTACCAGGCTTAGAAAATAATAATCAGCAAAGACTGTCCAGCATTTCTGGGACTAGGTTTGATGATTTAAAAAATCGTATTTTGCTGCTTTGTTCAACCTTTTATGTAAAAGGTCAAGCATCTCAGAAAAGAGAGATGCTGTTGAAACTATAGATAATGCTTTTTCACCATCCCTATTCAAACCTCCCCAATCTCAGACAAATTATAAATCCATGGATTGCTGGATTGCTTTCTTTTCACTTGCTTAGAAGAGATTTGCTGGACCTGACAGAATTGCTGGGAAAGGGGATGGGTGCTTGACGTCAGCACTAAGGGCTCTAGGTCCTTCTCTTCCCTGAGAAGACTTGTAGCAGGCACACAGAAAATCTTTGCCTCCACGGAGCACCCCGAGCCTATAAACAAAGCTTTTCTACTTTATTAGTCAAGGAAACATGGAGAAGCTTGCTCATGTTTGTTCGCATCCTTTTCCCTTTCTTACAATTCCCAGGATTGTTAAAAGAGAAGAAGGAGCTGTTAATCTTGGAAGATGAGTGAGGAGGAGGTAGTGGTCCAGAGATCCAGGCTGAATTTTAGAAGAGAGGCTGGATATAGGCTGTAGGAAGTCAGAAGCACAAATGATTAATATAGAGAAAGGGAAATTGTTGCAAAATACCAAAAGGCAAGTATATAAGCTCCCATTAACTTCATTTTCCACCCAGGAGCGTCAAGTGCAAGCCTGAATTCATACTCTATGGTCACATTACGTGCAAATTGCACTGAGTTAATGGACCATCTTAACTTCTAAATTTTCCTTTGTTAAGTACCTTAGTGCACCAAGCCTCAGACATGCTGAGGTGAGCATCCTGAAATAAAGAATTAACAGTTAACCCCAGACATGCCAATCTCCCCATCAGCTCACCTACAGTGACTGTGTTCCTTTTCGAGGTACCAAGGTACTTACTGAAAAAGTGAGAATTACAGAATAAGATATGTACTGACACATCATTGGCATCTGTATTGCAGATGTGGAGAGAGAAACCAGTATGCTACTCATCTGGATGTTAGTAATGTGATACCATGAATTCCTTCTTACCACCCCTTTAGCGATTTTCTGCCTATGTCCCTCCTCACTTCTGCAGCAAGAGACACAGGATCTCTGTGAACAGCATCTTCCTTCAGTGCACATTTTTTAGCACCAGCTGTTGTTGGGTGTTGAAAAGTCTGACTAATCAGACCAGGGTATGTAAAATAGCCTCAGATTTTGTGTTATTACATTTAATTTAACTTAAATTTTAGGCTGTTCACTGTTTTCAGAATGCTGGTGGGTGTTCATCCTTGTCCCTAGTAAGGCACAATACTGGGGAAAACAAGATCAGCTCTGATCTATGTAGACTTGGGCTTGATCCTGTTCCCAATGGGGCCCACTCAAATATTACTTTAAAAGTAGTAGACTGATACTCAAAGTACAGAAGGAAAAGGACAGCATGGTATATGACTTAGGAAGACATCTACTACTTTGATACAGTAGTTAAGCACATTTAAGACATGAAATTTTACATACACAATGGTAAAGGGAAATAAATAAAGGAGAGAATGAATCATGTCGTATCCAGCTTTATTTTCTAGGAGTTGTATGGTCATACTGAGATTGATGCAAATATTTTTGAGAGTCTTTCCCTTAATTCAGTTTTGTGGTTTTTTTTTTAATCTGTGATTTAAACAAATGAACAACCCCTTCCTTCCCCACAAACAAACCCTTCTAAAATCAAACCAGTTAACTGAATCTTGGAAAAGAAACCCCAGAAAACCAGCAGCAGGCCCTACAAAACTTGGAGCACTTTTCATCTTTTCCAAATAGTGGAAGCTGACCACTTACTGGACCCAACAGGTGATTTATGGCTAAGGCTAAGGATCCTTTGAAAAACATCACCTTTCAAACTGAAGGGAAAACAAGCACAAGGGTAAAATGCAGAATGTATCCTGTTTTGCAATGATTTTTGCTGATCACACTGTATATCTCATTGGAAAGGTATTAACAGCTTAAATATTTTTTTCTGCAGAAGGCTGTAGAAATTGTTTTTCTGAGCATATGGAACTTTGTTTTGTGTATTGTCTCTGCAAAGTGTGCTTGTTTTAATGTTTGACATATGTGAAATTCAGCTTTAGTGGTTATATTACAATCTTAAAATAATAATAATGTTTACCCCTACCATGAATTCACTTTTCAGAGTTTGCAAATGTCTGGGTACTAACCTCTCTGCTGTGCTTGAAGTGCAGCCACAAAGAAAGTTCTTGTGAGAATTTAAGATGTGAAGATCCATTTCTGCCTAACAATCTCCTACTCCTGCATTCCCTGAAGTGTATCCCATCTGCTTTTGGGAGCTCTCATTGCAATATGCAGTGATTGCAGGATAAGCACACCATTTTCCTGTCAATACTTTCCTATTAGCCTCCTGGATCCATACATCATCGTCTTGCTGGCCTGCAGTTTGCTTATCTTTGTCTCTGAGGCTGCCTTTGATTTATCTAACACCCAGGTTAATGAGGCATGGAGCCCAGGGTGGCTCCAAGGATAATGCACTCCTGTATAAAAATGCTTGAGGAAGGATCAAGTGATAATCCATTCTAGACTAAAAGGCCTAGCTCTTCAACAAATGTTGTATTTCTTAATCACTAAGCTAAGACTATAATAGCTCCCTGTCAAGCCACTGACATCAGTAAAACTAAACCTGCTAAGTATATGAATTTACAAAAGAACTGAAAACTGGATTTTAATTTGTGTTCCAAAAATGCAAAAAAAAAGTTCATTTCTTAGGAACAGTTATCACCATTATTTGACAGCGTTCTTATGCAAAAATAAGTTAGCTTTAATATTTAATTTACAGTAATAGTTTTATATTCCCTCACTGGGACCTATGTTTTTCTAAAGACAAAAATAACAGAAGCTAAAATGTTACTGTGGCAAGGATAAATCAAACTAGCTATTTCAATAATGGAGGTAATTACAAAGTGTATATATCTGAGATGTACTGAGTGGTTAGGGGTTGTTTAATTAACATAAAAATTTCAATATCATCAGCAAGTGTGTTGGTATCACCAAAGCATTGCTAAAAATGGATCTTAAAATAGTTATGCCTTTCTCTCTTCCTAGATAATACATAAGACTAATATACACTTACTTCCCATTTCTGCTAATTAACGTCTTATACAGAAACATTTTAATGAAAACAAGGTGAGGATCCAAGTAAGCTTTTAAAACCCTATTTATTTGTTTATTTTAAAGCGCTCTACCTCATATTACTTTGTTGTCTGTTTTGGCTTCTTTTTTTGCTTGTTGTTTTGTTATGCATGGTTAATCTTCATATTACGAATCTCCTGCAGGCTCCTGAAATATGTGTAAGGTATAATCATTTAGAAAATGACATAGCACCAAAGGGATCATTCCTATGGGATGCCATGCTCATGTTTTGAAGTAAAAGCCACACACAAGCAAGGCATTCACCAATTGGTCCACCATAGCCCCTAAGGACTTGACCCAGGTAATAAGTCCTTTACTGGTCACTAACCTACATTATTGAGATTTAGTTTGGATTTTGATGACATGACATTGCTAAGGGTTGTTATTGAGATGTAAATGATCTTCCATTGGGTTATTTAAGACACATGAAGGACCTAGTCTAGAATGAAAATTAGTTATTGATTATTCCAGAAATTAACAAAATAAATTCTAGCACTTATACTAACATTTTCAGAAGCCTTAAATTATATTTAGCTCAAATTGACCCAAGCAGCTAGACTGATTCCTTAGCAATCTTTGAGATGTTTTGAGAAAGGAAACAGATAAACAAATATTGCTGTGCTCTTTGTGGTCTTCTCTTTTAAAAGTATTTTTTTCTCTTATATCTACTTTAGATCACAGTGGTATGTGATACAGTTGTCAATACAGTTGTATGGTGTGCTCCATTGATTCTTTAGTATTAAAGACAAGCATGTAGCACATGTAAAATAGACTGAACTGATGGAACTGTGTGCTCCATCTTCTTTTTTTTTGAAACTTCTATCATTAAATTAACATAATTTACAGAGTTAAGTTTCTCTACTTATATTTCTTTCATTAGTACTTTGAGCTTCCTGACAAAACAGCCTGAGATAGGAGGCAGTCTTTTCAGATGTCCGTTGTTGTTATTATAAGCACCTTGTAATGGTATTGAAAGCACAAATATTAACAAAATATATTTCCCTGTATCACCTAAAAATGGAGAGTGTATGACTTCTATTTTAACTATAAAATGTTTTTCTTGCATTTTTCACATGGTGTAGTCCTAAGAAAGCTTTAGAGGCTGTTATACCCACCCAAAAGGTCACATGACATGTGCTGCTGTGTATTTGGTTTGGTGGCAAAAATCAGAGGATATGTTACATGAATATATTTTATGACTAACTCTGCTTAGTCTTCTCTTTTTCTCTTTCTATGCTGCAAGCTCCAGTTGATGAAGGGCATTAGGCACTAAAGAGAGATGCAGGCTTTCTTGTTATAATTTCACTGTTTGGGTCCCAGTGATACTTTTATACATAAAATATTTAGGTAGGGAAATGGCACAAGCAGCGCAATAGGATTGCTAGAACTCATTACTTAATGTGCTGTCTGTAGATGGTAACACTGAACTCACTGAAACTAATACTGCAGTCATGTGTTGTCTTTTGTGTTGCTGTATCGTCTCAGGATCCTTCACACCTCAGATAATATTACATGGAAAATTAGCTGCCTACCCACTACAGCTGGAACAAGGTTTTCAGAAAACTCTTCCACACAGCAATACTTCAGTTTAGAAGTCCCTTTTAAAATTAGCAGCTAATAGCTGCAGCATTTTCTAACATTGACTTCCCTTGAACAGTTCCATCTATCTTATTACACATTTTTTCCTGCTCTCTCAATTCTGCTGTTCAGATACAGGCAGAGTACCTCCTGATTTAAAAGAGTTTTATGGCCTTTTCTTATGAATCTCTGTCATCAGTTCAATGTCTGAATCATCAAGAATGATACTTAATTACTCTTTCAAGACATGACAGACTGCATTACCTCTGATTTTAGCAGGGAATTTCAGGAATGGGTATTTACAGCAGCTTTCACATCAGTCTCTATACCCATTAAACACATAATGCCAGCTTGGTAATTTTTAGTTTGTTTGGTTTATTGTTTATTGTTCAGTCAAATGAGACATAAGCAGCAACTCCTGTCATACAAACTCTTTTTTAACTTTTCCAACACAGGGATTGAATGTTAGCTCCCTTTGTTAATAGTTTGAAACACAAAGAACATCTAATTATGTCAATAGATGTTAAGATACTACAATAATTACAATAAAAGCATAGAAATTTACCCTTATTTGACTTAAAGAATATTTGTTGTTTACATCTAAAAATCAAGACATATGTGCAAAAACACACTAACAGATATTCACCATTAAAAAAACCTCTTTTAAGAATTAGGTACAAAATACAGCTATAACTTTTACGAATAATGAGGCAATAAAAATAAAGCAAATGTCTTCTGTTTTCTCTGTACATCCCCCAGTAACTATTCATTTCCTCAGATGTTCTCTTTCATATAGAGTTCTTCTAGTATATCCTCCAAAAAGCAACAGACCTGTCTTTTGATTCATATTCAACCCAACTACTTGTGAGTCTTCCAGTTCAACTGCCTGAGTGAGATGTAAACATCTGTATGGTGAGTGCAGAGAGACATGTATCTTCAGAGGTGAATGATCCTCTGAGGTGACTATTTTTTGTCCTTAATCCATAGGAGAACATACTCCTAGTTACTGATTTAAATGTGAGATTTTTGTCCCTTTCAGTTTTTCTTCTCATCAACACCTTTGCTGTTTTACTTAGAGAGGTCCCAGCTCAAATGCCTGTGCCAAATACTACTAGGGCAGTATTCTGAAGAAATAAAAGCCTCAAAATGTAGTTAACAAAAAAAGAACATAAAATTTGTCCAAAACCACTTCATAATGCATCCAATAAGATGGCAGCAGTTCAAATTCACTGGCTTTTTTTCTCATATGTCACTGTAGCTCGGCCTTGTTCCAAAGTGCATATCACTTTAAGGGTGAGTTTTTTCAGTGAAGGTTTTCTCCTGTTTTAGGACTTACACTTCTGCAGACAGATTTCCTAAAGAGGTCAGAACTTTGCTGTTCAATGGGGCAGCACAGTATCCCAGCTCTACCAAGCTCCTTTTCTTTCTAGATGTGCTATGCCAGCATGAGCAATGCATATATCCAGTCTTCAAAAGCACACACCAGTGTGTTTTCTGACCTCTGATTGCAAGTAAAGATTATTCCCCTCAGATTTTGCCATAATGGAGATGCGTATGATGTGCTGTTTGCACACAGAAAAGCATGAAGGTGGAGATAGGAATATGTGAGTCAATACATTTTTGTGGGACTGGGTATGGAGTGTCATGGAATAGAGTCTATAGATGAGCACATATTATGAAATATAGGTATGTCTCCAGCTCCCTGTTGAGATACCAACCTGTAGACTGTGAGAGAAGTGTTATCTCTTTCCATTTCTTGAAATAACATGTGCTAAATAAAACAATTGCACCTGCAAATTTCACCTGATACAACAGTTTTAAAAGAGATTGGTGTATCTTGTATTAATAATAAATGTGAAGCAAAGCCTGATATTTTATTTTATAAAGATAAAATACACCACTGTATATTCAAGAAACATTCATAATAAATGTCAGTTTTAGAGGAAAAAATCCCTAATATTGTTTAAAGTATTAAAAGAGTGTTTTGTCTTACTAACTGCAAAAAACCCCACCAACCAAATAAACCACTTTCAATCTATGGTTCCTCTTGTGAGCATTCTTAGCTTAAACTCTAGCAATTATACAGAATTTACTTTGTGCTTTACTATTTACTAATATGGTTGATAGGATTTGGATAGCTGCCTGTCATGACTGAAGACATTAATGAAACTGGCTAAGGAGAAAGGGGATAGAATAGACATGGTTGGCTCAGGGGCCTCAGGCTATTTGGGTGCCCTCTCCTTGTGATGCCACAAAACATCTGGATTCAGAAATCATTGCTTCTTGTGGGCAGCATCTCAGATGGCTACACAGCCAAGGAATTAATATACGTGCAATACACACATTTCCTATCTTACAGATCTGAAGTAAGAAGAGGTGCCATTGTCATTGCTTACATCGCTCTGTTCTGTAGGGTTTTTTTGCATAGCACAATCACAAAACCTAGCTAGTTTTCTTTTTTTTATTATAACTGTGCAGATTTATATAAAAATATTGTTGGTGAGAAATTTCACATTTGAATATCTATTCTACACAGTGTACAAGCAGATGAAATTCTTCATGTAAAGTAGTGAAATGTAATGCATGATGAAGTATTTAATTAGGAATTGTCCTAAATTATATACATTGAGAAAAACAGACTTAAATCCTTTTGAGAAGAGAGATTATCTACCGGTAATCTAATACAATTTCTTGTAGCTCTTATTGCTCCATTTATTAAGTAGTTTGGAAGCAAGGGCACCACTTGGAACAGGAGAAAGTAATTTAAGAAGTCCAGATCTTTAGTAGGCCATTTGGAAGAGAAATTGCTTGGTTCTCTAGGCAGCTCAAGTCCTGCTTTTAGGAAAGAGTGCTGAACTCCATTTTGCCAGCTGTCATATACTGGGATTACTGTTTGATACTCTATTCCAGCAAACCCCTGGTTTAGTGAGTTCCTAGGCAGAGAGTTAAATGCAAAATGTCAATCATGCAGAAATAAAGGCTGAAGAATCTGCCTTTCTCTCACTAGCAAGTAAAGCCCATGTGATCATGAAAGAGGAAGAGGGGAGCAGCTGTGCTCCCTAATCATACTTGGGTCTACATTTGCCTTGTCTGACAACACAAGTGAGGATGGGTGGTGAGAAAAGAGTTAAGATATTTTTCTTAATGTGAATAAACACATTTTCCAGCAATCCTAACATCTACAGCTGAGCTTTGCAAAGAGAAATATTAGTCTAAATGATGGTATTTGAATGTGCACATAGATTTTGTAGCAGCATGACAATTTTTGAGGTGAGAATGTGTTTTCTTTGTGAATTTCTGATATAAAGCTTTTCTTTTCCCACTTGTTCTGTTTTCTACCTGTCTGGTTTAGACCTTCTTTTACCATAGTTATCTGCACCTGAAGGACAGAAGGGTGGGAGGCACTGTGTTAGAGCCTGAGTTCTCCAGGATGCGTAAATCTAAATTACCGGAAAAAACACTTTAGCCAAGAAGATAAAGTCAAATAATGGATGAAATCCTGAAACTTTTGTTCACTACTTTATCAAAAACAACCAGCATGCAAGTCATCAAGAGATTTCACTGAGTTATGACTTACATTTTGTGATCAAGGTTGTTCAGTTGGAGCAAGACTAGGGGGAAGAAAAGAGCAGGAAGGGAAAAGGTAGGTCACTTTTCTCATTCTCCTTTAATCAGTTAAAACTGACATCTTAACAGAACAACTGAACTGCAGGAGTTCCAAATCTCTTTCATGGTAATGCAAACAGCTGGGTTTCACAAATGGATAATGTTTGAAATAATTTCTCTTTTTCTAGCTGAAAAAAATATGAACATAGGCATTTTTATTAAATGGAGCTTCAGGTGTGTGCCTTCAGGTGTGTGGTTATAAAATATGTTTTGTACTTTTAAATAATTTCTCTTTTCCTCCCTTCTTCATTGTCAAAATCCAACACAAGAATGATGAGATTGCAGGGGTGAGGAGAGAATGAGAACAAAGCCAAAAACTATTTTACAGTTAGTTTATTCATCAAAAATATTCTCCCAAAATTTCCATCTGAAAGCAATTTGATTGCACCTTTTATTTACTAGCTGAGAGTTTTGCATGTGCGAGATGGAGTCCCTTCCCAAACTCTTAAGACTCATATGAAAAATGCATAGTCAAAGCAATGGGGAACCTTTTTTTTTTCTGCTGGATACCCTAAGCCCTTGTNCTGGCCTGACCGGTGGGTGCAGGGGGTGGGGCCATCTTGTTCGGGGTAGAGTGTAACATAAATTCCCTTCCCCCGGCCCTCCTCAGGTTACAGCGTGTGTGTGGGGTGTGTGTGTGTGTGTGCGTGTGTGTGTGTGCCTGTGTGTGTCTGTCAGAGGGAATCCAGGCTGGTCATAATTGGGCAATTACCCCCATTTATTCCCCCATATATCTACCCTTTAATAAATTGCTGCCTTCCCTATCCATCTCTTGTCCATTGATAAAACCTAATATCGTCCAAAACCAGGACAGTGCTAATGACAGACCCAATGTATATGAAAAAGGGTTTTCTAAGACACACTGATGTGGCTTGCTGCTTCTGAGTGTTTCTTTTCTTCAACTCTGTAATAATATGGATTTGTATTAAAGCAGTTGCTGTGATCCAGAGGATTAAGCCTCTGATATGTCATCAGAGTCTGTGGGTTCAAATCCTGATTGTGCCATTGAGTAATGTTGGGCAACTGTGTTAGCCCTTTGACTAGGGATCTAAGCAGTCAGGTGAAAATACTGCTGTAGAAAACATTTGGTTCAGCAAATATAAGTGAATATTATAATATGAAAGAAAAAGCATTTCCCTGATTCTGATAAAGATGATATCTTCTTCACCAGTGTCAGAAGAAAAAAAAATTCAATTTTTCCCCACTTCGAAATTGCCTGGCTTTCTTGAAAAAAATTTTGGACAGAGATTTTGATAAGCACACATTTGAAATGCAGTGCTATTAAACCTTTCTTTTTTTTTTTTATTTCCCTTTTTACATTGCAAAGAATTAATAAATGGGTGTGTGCTCTACCTTCTTCCTTTCTAATCCTTTTCTCTACTTTCTTTATGAAACTTTAGAACAAGTATGATGCTAAAGGTGATATTATTCTGTCTTTAGTAGTTAAAAACAACAAAAATTGGACATTTCTACTTTATCTTTTTTTTTTCTTTTAGATTCTTCTAACTGATTTATGTATTGCTTCTTTCAGCTAAAAGTATATCTACATAGCAAAATTTTCACTCAGACAGAGCTGGTGTCTTTTTCTAGGTGCTATTTGGACTCAAAATGTTAAAATCCACAGTAGGTATAATTTGAAATAACAAAATCTGTGTCTAGATTAAAATGCTGCATTGTGGTAAATTTTATAGCTAGAACAGGCTGGGAGCTGGAGCCATTATGCAGAAACACAAGCTACCACAATGTAATGAATGTTATCTGTAGCACTGTATTATTTTAGTATTCCCATCAGTTAAGATATCTGTCTGATTAGTCTGAAGATCTAGTAATGCCACATATACATCAAAATGGAGAAAGCCATGGGCATGATTGAACTGTGACAACATATGGTTTGTACAGTCATTGGACTCTTAAGAACTTAACTTCCAGCTGGGATCTGTGTAACATAAGAAACAAGGATATCACATTTCCCCCCTCTCTGCTTCTGGCAGGTGTGTGCTAGGGACTGACTGCTAAATACTTTGTAATTAGTATGCCTTGGAGCAGTCACTGCCATCTTACATCTGTAACTGCAGATAGGGCACTGTTAGCATGACTGTGTTCATTTCTTTAGTGTCCCAAGCCTAGAGACCTATACAAGGCAGCCTGAAGGATCACTGCTTGATGCATGAACCATAGGCAGACCTCAGAAATGTATCTAATTATACCAGTGTCTGACTGCATTATTGTAGCAAGATGTATTATTCATAGACAAAGATGAACTGCTATTCAAGGATAGAAAAATCTTGTATATTCTGCCAGTTCTAAAGTTCAATGCCTAATTGAAAATTAAATAGTTTGGAACAATCAATAGCTGTATTTTAGATTTTCAAAACTATTCTTGCACAACATGAGCTATTGTCATATTTCCCAGTGTAAAATAAAATGTTGTCTGTCATCTTTCAAAGTGGGAGAGAGAGAGAGAGAAAGAAAGGCAAATTTACTGCTAAGATATAAAACTAAACAATTTTCTCAGAATGTGTGGGAGTACCTGTAACTTTTGCAATATTTAGTGGATCTCAGGCTTTTTTAGAATTCTTATATGCATGTTGCTCATAATGTTTAATTTATTAAAAAAAAAGATAATTCTCCCTTGTGGTGTTAGGACAACCAAATGCCACAATAAATGCTTTTGTCTAGCTATTAGGCTTTATTTTTCTCTTGATTTAATCCACAGTACATATTTTAAAACCATCTATACCAATCAGAAGGTATATGCCACAAATACATATGAGCATTTAGCAAGTAGGAATCCCTCATGCCAAATCCAGATGAAGGGTCCCCACCCACAACTGCAGGAGCTCTGATCATGTGTGGATTTAGGAGC
>VYZS01095543.1:8399-36383 GCA_013400695.1 Neodrepanis coruscans | reverse complement strand
AAAAAAAAAAAAAAAGAATTAAAAAAATGGATAAAGGGAAAACAGTTTTAACTTCAGGAACTTGGTTTTCACCCCATAACACCCACTTAACAGTTGACCCATCAAATCCATCTCTTTCCAGTTTAGGGAGAAAGATGTTGTGTCAAAGGCTTTTTGAAGAAGTCCAGGTAGATGACATCTGTAGTGCTTCCCTTATCCACTGATGTAGTAACTATACCATGGAAGGCCATTAGGTTGTAACAAGGACTTGCCCTTGGCGAAGCCGTGCTGGCTGTCTCTAATCACCTCCCTGTCCTTCATATGCCTTAGCATAGATTCTAGGAGGATCTATTCCATGATCATTCCAGATACAGAGGTGAGACTGAAAGGTCAATAGTTCTTATGGTCCTCCTTTCTACTCTTTTTAAAAGATGCTTACAGTGTTTCCCCTTTTTCCCTTTATCAGGGACTTCACCTGACTGATTTGTCTTTTCAAATATCATGGTGAGGGTCTTGGCAACTATATCTTGGCAACTATATCAGCCAATTTCTTCAGGACTCTGGGATGTGTCTCAACAGGTCTCATAGACTTATGTAGATTCAGGTCACTTAGGTATTCATGAACCTTATCTTCTCTTACAGTGGGGAAGACACTTTGCTCCTCCACTTTCCATCCTGCTGTCCATCCACTCAAGAGATGTGGGAAGAGAAAATGCCATTGAAAACTGAGGGAAAAAAAAAAAAAAGGTACCTCAGCCTTCTCCTTATCTGTTGCTGTTTTTCTAACATTGTTTATCAGCGGGATATGTCTATTTGCATCAGTCCTAGAAGGATCTGAAAAATATACCAGACCTCTGATTCTTATGTGGACTCTTCCACAACAAAGTACTGTCCAACAATTTAGAGCAGCCTGTCATTTGCTTATAAAGCTCCTATAACACGATATTCCAGTAGCAAATCCATTTAATTTTTACTGCTTTGCAGACATAAAATATAAGCTTTTAATCACACAGTTTGGTGTATATTCTTCAAACTCTCCAGTATATGATACATGGGCTCTTCTCTCTGATTGACTGCTGCAGAATCAAGGAAGGCAAACTTATTTTTCCCCCCCCAGCTGTCTGAACAATAAGAACATTCCTCAGTAATGTGAATTTCAAAATAAGGAGAAAACTCCTTGTTAAATGTTGTTAATGTAAAGCTACTGTTCATTATTCCAAGTTAACAACATGTTATCACTTTTCTAATCTGATTTTGGATGGAAAAGATGGAACCGACTATGAAACTTATGACTTAGTTAGAGAATGAGGAATGTCAGTTTTCAGCTGGACTGCAAAACAAAATTTGCTCCTTTGCAAGTAAAGAAGCATTTAAAAGAGTAAAATAAACCTCTATAGAAATTAATAATAACCACCATCATAACAGCAACAAAAACAATAACAAGAAAACCAACTATAATAATAATGTATCAGAAACAATAAAGTATAATAATAACAAAAAAAAGCTAAAAAATAAAAAAAATATATGTTGTGTTTTATAAATTTTTACAACAGTTTTGAAACCTCAAAAAGCTGGGCTTATAATGGAATTGCTGGCAAACCTGTAACTGTACTTGTGTGAATGGAGCTGCTGTAATGAGAGAAACTATTGCTTGGAACAAGGACAAGTATATTCTTCTCTGAGCTTCTACAGTCCCTACACCCCTGGAGTACCATTCGAGACAATGATGAACCGTGGTCTCAATTCCCTTATTAGCTGTAAGACCTAAAAATTATATGTGCAATTAAAAGGCAAAATGCTGATATTACTCATAAGAAGCACTTTGTACATTAGCAAGGTACAAAAGTCTGCTGACACTTTGCAACAGAGAGTCAGCAGGGCAGAAGATTAATAGAGCCTCATAAATTTGCAGGGTGAAAACAGTGGATGGGGCAGAATAAGCATGTTGTGTTAGAGATAAATAAAGAGCATGGTCATCATGACAAAACCTTTAACAAGGAACACGTTCCCTTCTTCTAGACAATTTGCTGGCCTAGCATTAGGCTTCTTTATGTAACTACATATAATTACCTCACAGCAGTAACACAAAGACCTTCTAGCATTTCATGCAGCATAGTGTTGGGAAGAAGCTGTTTAAAATGAAATGCATTACCCTATTTCTTCTTTTTCTTTTGTACAAAATATTCTTGCTATCTCTTTCTGGTCACAGGCTTGTTCAAGGCAATACCAGTTCTTCCAGATCTTTCTCACTGTTTTGAGCTAAAAATCTTCTTGTCTTTGCATGTGCCAAATGAGGAAACAAGCAATTTCTCTTAATTTTTGTGTAGATTGTATTTCTTCTCAAGTCTAAGAAAGTCTATTCATTTTATTTGGAAAGAAACACTGGACTGAGAAATCTGGGACACTATTTTATCTCAAGCTATCCTGCTTTCCTTCACAGAAATGGAGAGACAGTATTCATTACAGGAAGAGGTAAACATTCATATATGATTACAACAGTAACTGAGGAACAAACTATGAACATAATGCCACTAGTTGGCCAAACTTTGTTTTGTCAAAAATATGTTCTGTGTTTTGATGGCAATTCAACCAAAAATGTTCAAAATTATGTGAAATACCTGAAATATTATATTTCCAATGCTTTTTGCTTTCAGGCTGACTGAACTGCAGTGTTGAACATATGAATAGGAATGAGGAAACAACGACAGAGAAGTATTAAACAAATCAGAATAAATATAAAAAATAAGCAAATATAATAATAAATAAATATTGTGCTGTAGTGACAGATGCAACCCCAAAGCAATGGAGGACTGATGTTTGGAAGAGTAAGGGATGTACACCTAGTGTGGCTGAGAACATGTGTCAGTTTTTCTGCACCATTAATTCTGATGAGGAAAGAGAGTAAGCGTCCCTTGTGCTTTTGTTAGGTTGTTGTAAGTGGGATAACTCAAGGGGGGACATCCTTTCTTTTCCTTCCTTCCTTCCTTCCTTCCTTCCTTCCTTCCTTCCTTCCTTCCTTCCTTCCTGCCAAAATGAAAAAGAGGGACAATCTAATTTTTTTAATATTTCACATGTCTTGTTTGTGTATTCTAGCACACATGTATTTCTATAATATCTGTCCCATTCTGGCCAGTATTAAATGTTTCACATTTAAGCCTTATATACTTGTAGGTACCACCTATGGTATTTATGGTATCACATTTTCAAGAAAAATTCTTGATGAATTTTGTGGATTACCTCTCTTGATGAGTTATGGTGGGGCAGCCGGGTGGGGGGCGTGAGAAAAAAATCTTAACTACTTGGATTATACATGAAATTTGAGGGGAGTTGTGAAACTGAGTCCAATGGGCTCTGTAAAATGAAGGGTAGTCTAACACTGGCAGCTTCTTCCTTGCAGAAGGGATCCTACTGGTAATCTTAAGATAAGTTTACCCCATCAATGATGGGTAGAATTTGACCTCAGAAAAATGCATTTTTGTTCTTAAGGGAATCTGCAGGCTCACAGAGAATTTTCAAATCCCTCCTATATAAGGAATATAATAAGCACAGTTCATTACAACAAAACGGTTATTTAAAAAAACCTAAAGAGATAAGTGCTGTCCTAAATCAAGAGAATAGGGCACCTTTTTATTGTAAAACAGCTTTTGTTCATCAGTGATGCTGTCTTTCTCAAAATTTTGAGGCAGCAGCTAAAATATTCTATGACTCCTCTTTTAGGAAGGTTTTGCCTTAAGAGATGTTTAATACCATGCACCCCTTCCACAATTACCTAGGGAGTAGAGAACTGTGTGTAATCAAATTGCAACTATACTGATTGCACTATCATTGTCACCTGCTAAATGCATACGGAGAGGAAAGATTCTGTGACATGACAAGGTCTGTCTGGTCTTAGGTCTTTGATGTAATTTCTTTGAAAGAAAACAACTAACATGTTTACAAGATATTTTGAAATTACCAAGATAAAAATAATCTCTTCTAACCAAGCCAGAAAAATGCTTCCTGATTTTCAAATTTGCTCTGTACCTGTATTTACCATTCTTGCAAACAGTAAACATTTTTTAAAGACCTTTTTATAAAAAATAAAATTTATTCACTGAATAATGCACCCTTACTTGGGGAATTAATGTTGTGTATTTTATTACAAATAATGTTAAAGAATAACGATAACCATTTACATTCACATTTTAAATAAGGTCATTATGTTAAATATAATTAGAGCATGTGTTCTACTTTTTCTAAATACTGCCAGCAAAAAGCCTCCCTGAAAAGTAATAAGACATTCCATTTTAGAAAACTTAATGCTTCTGTTTTAGAGAGAGGATGCTAATAAGGCAGAAAGTTCAGCACTAGGTCTCCTGAGGTGCTTCAACTTCAATTGTTTTGATAAAACATTTGAATATGTAGGTGATGTTGTGTGGTAGTATTCAACTAGGATTCTAGGAAACATCATTAGGAAACTTCATAGTATGGTACAGCCTTCAGATTATTATCCATTACTGCTCTTCCACGTGGATGAGGAGGAAGCCACGATGCACTACACAAATACCCAGTTGTTCAAGTAATTAGTCTAAAGAGGCCCCCACCGATACTTCAGGGACAAAGGAATAGAATGTAGCTGGTAGTTCTTTAAGAATGCACTCCATTTCTAGATGTTAGAAATCAGAAAAGACAGGCATGAGACTGGCATGGCTGAATTGAGACTTGCTGTAAAATTAAAAGGAAAAATGCAAATGCACAGGTAGTAACATGTATCCTGGGAAGAGTGTAGGGATGCCCTTTGATTGTGTAAGGATGGCATCAAGAAGTCCAAGGTGCAGCTGGAGCTGAACCTATCAGTGGATGTAAAGAATCACTAGAAGGTATGTCAAACAGAAAATTAAGATATCTCTCTCCCATGAGAAAGGCTGGCAAACTGGCGAAAAGGGACAAAGAGAATGCTGAGGTACTCAATAACTGACTTTTGCCACAGTCTTCACTGGTAATGTCTCTTTCCTCACCTCCTGACTGGATGGACTTCAAGACAGGGACTAGAGAAGCAAAGTCCCTCCCACTGTAAGCGCAGATCAGATTCATGACCACCTGAGGAACCTGAAATAAGTCTGTGGGACCCAGCAAGATGCATCGTCAAATCACATCCAGAAGGTAGTGGTCAATGGCTCAGAGTCCTGATGGACATCAGTGACAAGTGGTCTAGTGCTCAGGGGTCCAGTGTATTCAATACCTTTATCAATAACATAGATGAATAGACTGAGTGCACCATCAGCAAATTTGCAGATGACACTTAGCTGAGTGGTGGAGTTGACACATCTGGGAGACAGGATGCCTTCCAGAGGGACCTGGACAAACTCAAGAAGTGGGCTCATGGAAATCTCATGAGGTTTAACAAGACCAAGTGCAGGGTACTGCTCCTGGGTAGGGGCAATCCCTGGTACCAGTATAGGCTGGGGATGAACAGGTTGAGA
This sequence comes from Neodrepanis coruscans, assembly GCA_013400695.1. NCBI lineage: Eukaryota > Metazoa > Chordata > Aves > Passeriformes > Philepittidae > Neodrepanis > Neodrepanis coruscans. The sequence goes on along the minus strand of VYZS01095543.1, from coordinate 30,942 downwards.
GCAGCCCTGCTGAGAAGGATTTGGGGCTGCTACTGGATGAGAGGCTGGACATGACCCAGCAATGTGCACTTGCAGCCCAGAAAGCCAATCGTATCCTGGGAAGCATCAGTGTGGCCAGCAGGTCTAGGGAGGTGATTCTGTCCCTTTTCTTGACTCTGGTGATATTTCTGTAAACCTGGAGTACAGGATCCAGCTCTGGGGTCCCCAACACAGGAAGGATATTGACCTGTGGGAGTGGGTCCAGAGGAGGCCCACAAAGCTGATTAGAGGGAAGGAGCACCTCTCCTATGAAGAAAGGCTGATGGGTTTGTCCAGCCTGGAGAAGAGAAAGCTCTTAGCAGCTTTTCAGTACCTAAAGGGGTCCTATAAGAAAGATGGGGATAGTTGTTTTAGCAGGATCTGTAGTGATAGGACAAGGGGTAATGTTTTAAAACTAAAAGAAATTTGGACTAGATATAAGGAAGAATTTTTAAAAATGAGGGTGGTGAGGCACTGAACCAATATTTTGCAGAGAAGTTGCAGAGCCCCCATACATGAAAGTGTTCAAGATCAGGCTGGATAGGGCACTGAGCAGCTCAGTTTAGGGGACGGAGTTGTCCATGGCAGTCAATGCTGATTATCACAAAAAAAGATGGATTCTCAGGATTTCAACAGTTTGGAAATGCTTTTAATGTTTAAATGTCTTGAATTCTAAAGCATAGATTAATCCCCAAATTTCATGAAAGATGTGGAATCTTAGGGTTTCTCTGAAATCTGGTCTCTGAAACAACATTTGAACATCAGTCTGAAAATGTGTTTGGTTTGTCAGATTCTCAACCAAAATACAATTGTCCTTGAAGCAAAGGCATGGGTTTTAGGTATCTCACACAAGAGATTTAGACTAATAATTTAAGTAAATAAATGTCATTGCTGAAAGGACTACAAAGAAATTAAACAGATAGTTTTTAAGTTTAGCAGAGAAAAAAATCTGTATTAGACACTCAACTCTGCAATAAGCATTGTCTCTGATGTTAGAGAGAAAGAACTTGGCACTCTGATTACAGTTGTTTGAAGTGGCTGTGGTGATCTCTCTTCAAGACACCATATCTCTTTGGGGAAGCACAAATTTAGATGCAATGAACCTTAATCACAGGAGATAGTTCAGACCTAAGTGGCAGGATTTCAGGATTTTCTGGATTTTCTCTTGAGTTTTGAAGAAAACCCAAATTATCCTGTGGACCAAATTATAAGCTTTGTTAGCATTGATGGGTGATAACAGCAAACATGAGAACAATCCCTGCTGGACGTATATTTTTGCTCTTTCCTGCAACCAATTTTGCATTTGAAAGAAACAGGAATAACAACTATTAATTTCAGTGGAAACTATTTCAGGTTATGCCAGAGCTGTAACTTGATCCCTGCCATGAGCTGAAGTACTTTTACTTCACACAAGTAAAAGTACACAACTTACTTTTCCAATTGACACTTATTACCAGATCAACAGAAGTTATGCTCTTTGTACTTTCCTTTGACCAGCTACCAATACTGTTTACGTGATTACTATACTTGCCACAACAAACTCTAAACCTTCCCTTCTGGGTCAGTTTTCATTTCTCTGCTTTTACTGAACAAGACAAAAATGGTAGTTACCTCACTATTTATTTGCATATAGATTTATTTATTGATTTGCCAAAGGTCACTGATAGGAAGCAATTTTACTGACAGATAAATTGAATTAGTTCTCTGTAGCTCAAACATACCAACTTTTTGTTTAGCAGGTGTTCTCACTTTGAACAGTTATGGCTTTTATTGTCTCCTCCCATATTTTGCAGATTTCTTTTATTCTTGTAGTTTATCTTCTATTGCATGAGCAAATTTTTCATTGTACATCATCAAAGTATACTAAGATAATGCAAAAACATGATAACTACCAAAAAAAAAAGGTTATATTTATATTTACAGACTGGTTAACAAAACCTTAATAACACTTGAATATAAATTATCCCCTGTACAATCTCTGGGCCAAATTTCAATATTTGCATCCCTTTCTAGGTGCAGTTCTTATTGGATGAAGTGTGTTTTCCTTGAAAAAGTCTCAATAACAACTCTGGGATTTGATCCCTTATAGCTAATTGAATCAGTGCTTTCCACTAAGTGATCAGGGGCTGGTAAATTGGTTCCAAAGAAATGAATGCCTTATCTTTATAGGGAAAGAAATGTCTGTTGCTCTCTCTCATTTTCTGTTGTGAATAATTAAGCTCAATCAGTATGTGGGAAAAAGGTGTAGCATTTGAAGATGTTAAGGTGCTCCACCTGGTTCAGGGTAATCCTTGTTATCAACACAGGCTGGTGGATGAGTGATTGAAAGCAGCCCTGCTGAGAAGGATTTGGGGGTGCTACGGGGGGACAGACAAGAAATGAGCCAGCCATGTGCATTTGCAGCCCAGAAAGCCAATAATATCCTAGGTTGCATCAAAAGCAATGTGACCAGCGAGGTCAAGGGAGGTGACTCTGCCCATCTTTTCAGCTCTGGTGAGATTCCATTTAGAGTAATGCATCCAGTTCTGGGGCCTCCAGCAGAAGAAGGACATGGACCTATGGGAGTGGGTCCACAGGAGAGCCAAAAAGATGCTTACCAGGATGAAGCACCTCTCCTATGAGTAAAGGCAGAGAACTTGATCATCCCAGAAAAGAGAAGGCTTTTGGATAACCTAATTGTGGCCTTCCAGTACTTGAAAGAAACCTACAAGAAAGATAGATAGTTACTATTTACAATGGCATGTAGCGATGGGGCAAGAGGGAATGGCTTAAAACTGAAGAAGAGTAGGTTTTGATTAAGAAAAAAATCATTACTGTGAGGCTGGTGAAGAACTGCAACAGATTTCTCATCCCTTTAAGTGTTCAAGGTCAGGTTGAATTGGGCTCTGAACAACCTCCCTGCCAATGGCAGGGGGCTTGGAACTAGATCATCATTAAGGTGCCTTGCAACAGATTAGTTGATGGTTAAAATGCATTAATTAATGCCACTGTCATGTTAGTGATGGAGAAAAAGATGTATATCTTGAAGATGAAATATATGGATATCTGGCCCCACCTAATTTTACGTATTTCCTTCCACTTTTTTTCTTTTCAAGAAATAAATTATTGCTCTTTGTAAGAAACACCTTGTTTTGAATTTTAATAGCCATTAGGTAATGATATTTTCCTGGTTAGTTTTCTAGAACATGATGACCATGATTAGAGTAAATGTAAATAAAATTCAGCATATTGTTGTACTATGTTTACACTAAGTACCAATTTCCTCAGCTCTCATTGGCATATTGGTGATACCAGTTAAACAATGAACTATGGTTTTGTACAGCTACAGCCTAAAATTGCACCAGGTGTGCAAAACTGATAGTTCTTGTTGATAAGACCTCATGGTCTAATCTTTATGTACAAACTTCCTTGTTAGGGTGTCTTGTAAAAACTGAGGACTAAATTTCCTTTGCTTGCATCCAGGCCTAAAGCTGGTGTAACACACTGACAGCTAGAAATTAAAGATAGAAAATGTGTATTGAAGGTTAGGGCTATGGTAAAAAACAGAAAAAAGTTTTGTTGCACATGTGTTTAATAACTCATCCTTTATTGTTTACGTGTTACCTTCTTCGGACATTCAGTGTGAAGAATTTTCACAGGGACGAAAGAGACAGAGCAGAAGTCAGACTATGGAGGTGTACTTGGAGCTGAATTCTATGAGATAGGAGTGACAAAAGTGCATCAGTGTTTCATGAGACTATTGGCTTTGGAGAATGTGATAAAAATCAGCTAAGTTCAGTGACTGCTTAGGGATACATTTGTCTCAATGTTTCATAAAGGTGGATGGAGGCAGCAGGCCTGGAATGAATATCAATTTTAGGAAAACAAAATTTGACATAGCTTCTCATGGCTATATGTGCTATATAAGATGGCAACACTTACATGAGAATAACACTTTTTATTCTTCTGTAGTCTACATGTCCTGTTCATCTGAAATATCCCTGGTTTTATTTTTTTAGTCAGTGGAATGGAGTTGGCTTAAATCCTGGAAAGAGAAAGGGAGCCCCTGGCCAGCCAGACACCCCTTCTCCTACCCATTTCCCCACCTTTGGGCTTGGTAATACCAGCCATATCTCACAGTTGTTGGGTAACACTTCTGATGTTGTCTGGGCATGTGGTGGATACTTCTGAAGTTATATGATAAACATAGTAAAATTATGTTTGTACATCTACAAAAGTCAGCGGGTGCTTCCAGGCATCAATTCTGATTCCCAATTACGATACTAAGGGCAGAGCATACAAAGAACATGAACAAACTACCTTAAGGGAGGTTTAGATGATTGGATGGTGTTGGGTAGGTTGGTAAGTTAGGTAATAGGTTGAACTTNACCTAATTGTGGCCTTCCAGTACTTGAAAGAAACCTACAAGAAAGATAGATAGTTACTATTTACAATGGCATGTAGCGATGGGGNTTAATTCTGTGTAATTCTCTGTAAATACCTACACTTTATAATGTGACCTCAGCCTTCAGCAAACTGCAGTTCAGATTCTTCACGAAAAGTCTACCTGAGTGTACTTTCTGTAATTTTTTTTTTTTTTTTTTTTTGCAAGGCAACACACTGACCTAATTAACTTGTTCTCTCTCCAAGTTCAAGAGAGTGTGTTCATGCCAGAGACTACATTGTCTTTCTAAAGTAAAAGACACATGTGCTTTGTGTTGAAACTGGAGATTCTCATTCACCATTTATCAAAATTAGATTGCTATCTGGAACATACCTATGCAGAGTTAATCTCCTCAGAATTTGGAGATGTCAAGACGATTGCAGTGGACTTGTCATAGATGTTGGCATCTCCACCCTCATGTTTTGAGAAACGGACCCTATCTTATGTCTTTTAGCATCTTCATTAGTCAACACCTGTGGGGGTGACCCAAAACTCAATGAAGCTGATGAAAATAATATAATAACTTTACTTAGCTTTGTGTTAAGCCTTTGAAGCTGACATCTGCTCATATTCATGGCACCTTTTCAGAGTGAGAGACAGTTCTTCATGTGTTTGAAGCCAGAGATAGATTTGATTTGAATTTGATAGAGCTAGAAATTACTGGAAAGAACCAGAGGCAAAAACTAGAAAGTCTTGAATTCACTCCGAAAATGAACCATTCTCATAGTTTTTAGAAGAGATTGTAAAAACCAGTAGATATCTGTTTTTAATGGCCTAATGAATTTTGAAAAAGAACCAGTTATTTTTCAAGACAGAAGTGCCCACAAGGCGTGCGCTTTAGAATGGTTCAAAAGTAGTCATAGTGCCTCCCAACTTTATGAAGACGATACAAATCCCATATCTCAAGGAATCCACCCAAAGGAATCCTCATCATCAGGATTTTGGCTCTTCTAAAATAGGACTCATGAATCTCCTTTGATAAAGTTGTTCTGTTTTGTTAAACTAATGAACTTACTTGATAAGCAGAGGTCTCAATGCTGGTCTCCCATATCCCGGGTGAATTCTGTAAATGCTGGTTTATAGACTCAATTTCTCCTTATGCTTTGGGTCAATTACCTTTTATTTAGTTTTTGAACAAAACAAACCGTTTTGCAAACAATGATTAAACTGACCCTGTGCAATACTTTCATTAATATTTTCATATTGTGTTTACTGATCTGAGAAATCAGGTACAGAAAGAGCTGTAATTTTTGATGGTTTTATGGAGGATTCTAAACAAAGAAATTCTGGTTTTTAATAAACACCTTTTACAACAGCATTTATACTTAGTGAAATACTGCTAATAACATTTAAATTTCAATCCTGCAAAGACCTGGCTCTTTGCCAAGTCCTGAAGACATGAAACAGGGCTTGTATGCAAGAAAGTCTGTCTGTTTTTTCCAATTATATCTGCAGTTCTAATGAAAGATATGACTTCTCATTACAACTTTTCCTTGTTTAACTCTAGGCTTTGAAAGTAGTCTCCTTGGGTTTAATTACAGCATGTAAATTTGAGCACAGATACCGCTCTTCACAGGATCAGGGCCTCGGCAGTTATCAGGGCAGGTCAGGTATTAAAAATTGTCATGATTCCTTAGCCCGGCTCTGAAAGTGCGTTGATGTCTTCTGTCATATTTTCACATGAAGGTATCCAACATCTTGCAATAAAAGGAAGTATCCTTCTTAGATGGATTAGTGGGGAAGCAGGAAAATTAAGCCCAGGCTGACAGAGTAGGTGGTACTGTATAGGTCCTGGGCTGTCAGTCTGAGCCCCACATGCTGTGCATGGTTACTGGATCCAGACCCATCCTCTGCTCTTCCAATATTTCACAAGCACTGGCAGTTCTCAGACTCGGCCTTAAATGTAGGCTTTTAATTGCTGGCACTTTTCCACTTTAGGACTCTTTTCCAGACAACTCTTAGTTTTGAGTATTGATGTGCAGAGTTAGCCTCTCTGGTGCCAGCTCAATTCCTACTCAATTCCTGCTATTGTATTTAAAATTTTGATTATAGTCAAGTTCTAAAGAGAATTTCTGGTGAACCTGTAAAAATCCTCTTAATCAATCTGCTCTGGCTGTACATTGTTCACAGCTCTGATTGAATGCATTGCGTGTGTACTGTATGAGTATGTAACTGCCAATTCATTTGTCTATCTAAAACATACACATGTAAGCATAGTTTTACATACACATATGGACATATGCAACGCAAAAAGCATATAAAGGCACAATATGTAACAATGTGTATCTCATTCTCTTAAAGCAGTCAAAACCAGAGGGTTTGGTCATCGGAATTAAGCTGATAGTTCCATTCTATTTCTGTTTGTCTAATAATAGGTTTCATCCAAACCATTTTTCAGGCTGCTGGCTGAGTTCCAGTGCTCCTAGCCATCATTGTTCTGTGTTAGGACACATTTGAATTAGTTTGGAGACAGTCAATACTTACTTTATATGATTTTAAATTGTGATAATTTCATTTTGGGCTCACTTGCAGATCTTGCAGTACAGATCAATATATTTGACCATTATTTCTCATCAAAGCACTCTAATTCCTTTCTACCTTGGAGAGACTAAAACAAACAATTAGCAGAAGATAGTTCAGCTGGTATTATATATATACTATTTTGAGGTTAGGATTGTTTCGTATTAAAAAATTCAGGGAAGAGCACAAAGAAATTGAAATTAGAGCTTCCAATTTCTCAGTTACTGCATCTCAGATAAATACATTTATACAAGTCTTCCTATTATATTGTAGAATTTCACAGAAAGTTAGGGAGGATATAATATGTTTTATACTGGCACATAATAATAATGGGGCAAAATTTAAATGTCTTGAACTCACAGAAGAATAATTTCATCTGTATTTCTTCATTGTGAGTGTTTCTTTTTTCCCCCCTCTGTGTCTCCTTGTCTCAGTATTCTGAGTGGGAATGGAGCACAGACTGTTAGATGGGGACCTGACAAGGGAGATTGCCAGTAAAACTGCTATTGCTTACAACTGAGTGACATTGATTGTAAAAATATACTGTTAAACTGATAAACTCTCTGATCATCTGACTTATGGTTATTATTAGACAGTCATTTTACAATATGCAGAAAACACACAGGTTCAAAATTGTCTTTTGGTAACCAACTGAAGTTCTTTTAGAGAATAATTTCAAAATGTTTTGGTTCTATAACGTTTATAGAAGTATAAAATATTATATTTATAGCTGATATTAAAATGTAAACATTATATATATATTTTTTTTCTTACCATATTACTCTTATGTTTAGTATCTAAACCACATAAAATTTATATTATTCATATTACAGACAATATGTTTTAGCCAAAATAGTATAATGAAGAATACTTTCAAAACAGATTATGGAACCCTTATTTGAAATTTCAAAGCTTTCTTTCACTTTCTAGTAATAGACATTGAGCTTTGTACAAAACAGATATTTGCTGGGAGTTGATGAGTTGAAGGTTTTGTTTTCCAATTATTGATCCTTACTGATGTCTAGATGCAGGATTTTCCCCTGAAAAAAGAGCATATTGTAGGGACTTTACTCTTACAACATAGGTGTACAAGTCACAGGTTGCTGCCACAGAATATCTGTGCAAAAACCCCCAACCATGTAAAGTGTTGTATTTTGAGGGTATAGTTGTGCACATAGGAAGGAAAACACCATCTTCTGCTGAAGAGTCTGCAGTTCATTATTTGTATGATCATTTTGGAGTGATGAAAAGTATCTCAATTTCATATTAGGTCACTCTATTGAACCATTTTTTGGCATGATGGTAATAGCTTCCATTTTCTTAATAGCTTTTAGCAATCCAGCAAGCTCTTAGCAGCAGTATTTTGCCCTTTAGTTTGCAGCCTTATGGTTTTTGCTGTCATCCTGTAAAAACATGAAAAATTCTTGCTTTTTAAATGCCTGTTTCCTCCCTGCAGCTTACATATAAATGTTTTCAGTAGATCAGGGCAATCCACTGCCATGCTGCCACCAGCACTGCTTTCAGTGGTGGGATGGGCTGAAGAACAACGCTGTCCCCTTCACATTCAAACTCCAAAATCTTTCATCATCTTCACACCACAGGTCCCTCTGTAGTCAGTGGCACACCTTTCAGTTGTCTTGTTGGCCTGTTTAATGATCAGATAAATTGTTCCTTGGAAGAGCTTACGTGATTTCACTGGCTAGGATGACAAGCTTGACTTTGACAATAACCCAGACTAATTTAGCCAAATTCTACTATTAGTATGTTAAAACTGGAATTACACCAGGAATAGAATCCAGTTCCTCTTCAATACTGCTTTTAAGTCAAGGGTAGTGTGGTAAAAATTCCACAAATATTCTTAAAATGAGTTAGTTGTGTCTGATAAAGCATTTTAACAATAATTTCTCGCTTAAAATTTATAGTAAATCAAATTATTAAATTAGTAATTTTCTGTCTAATCGAATTTTTTTTTATGATTCCCACTGTTCCTTTAAGTCAAGGGTATGCCCTTCTACAGATATTAGTGGTACACTTGAGAGACTACAGTGAAAATTTTCAACAAGGTTTAAGAGGAGCCAGAAAAAAAAAAAAAAAAAGCAGAAAAAAGCCTATTTTTTTCCATGTTCCATTATAATTGGTGTATCTATTATTATCTATTTCTTAACTGTACTTTCATCAAACAACTCTAATTCATGCATATGTGCAGTAAATGGCTTTTGTATCTTGGCAAATTAAGGTATTTTTAGTATGCTGTAAGAGCAGTTGGCTCACAGGTCCAGCACAGAGGGTAATAGTGACTGGGGCAACATCAGACTGGTGACTTGTCAGTAGTGGGGTTCCATGGTGTTCCGTCTTAGGCCCTGTGCTCTTCAACACCTTCATAAATGACTTGGACGCAGGACTGGAAGGGGTAATAAACAAGTTTGCAGATGATACAAAACTGGGAAGAGCTGTTGACTCCCTCAAAGGCAGAGAGGCTCTGAAGAGAGGGAAAGTGCTGGATTCTGAGCCTGGAATGGGGCAACCCTGGATGTACATAGACTGGGGAATGAGATGCTGGAAAGCGGTGCTGCGGAAAGGGACCTGGAGATCCTAGTCAATGGCAAGTTGAATATGAGTCAGCAGTGCCCTGGCAGCCAGGAGGGCCAACTGTGTCCTGGGGGGCATCAGGCAAAGCATCGTTAGTCAGTCGAGGGAGGTGAGTGTCCTTCTCTGCTCTGCACTGTGTCAGCCTCACCTTTGAATATTGTGGCAGTTTTGGGGCACAATAGAGGAAAGATATTAAGCTATTAGAGAGTGTCCAAAGGAGGGCAATGAAGATGATGAAGAGTCTTGATGACAAGCCGTATGAGGACTGTTTGAGGTGACTTGGTCTGTTCAGCCTGGAGAAGAGGAGACTGAGGGGAGACCTCCTTGCAGTCTACAACTTCCTCAAGAAGGGAAGAGAAGGGACAGACAGTGATCTCTTCTCTGTGGTGACCAGGGACAGGACCTGAGGGAATGGCCTGAAGTTGTATCAGGGGAGGTTTAGGTTAAATATTAGAAAGTTCTTCATCCAGGGGGTGGTTGGGCACTGGAACAGGCTCTCCAGGGAAGTGGTCACAGCATCAAGACTGCCAGATTTCAAAGAATAATAATAAGATAATACTTTCAGGCACATGGTGTGACTCTTGGGAATAGTCCTGTGCAGGGTTAAGAGTTGGACTCCATGAATCCTGACGGGGTCCCTTCCAACCCAATATATCCTGTGAGATTTAGTTCCATAATATTTTTTTTAAACTATTAAACTGAAATTTATACNATCAAGAAGCAACATTAAAACCTTTCTACATTGACAAAAAGCCACAGAGTGGAGTTACAAAAAAAAAAAAAAAAAAAAAAAGGAATTTAGTGGATTAGAATTGAAGAATCAAGTAAAAATGTGAAGACAACTGTCTCTTTTATTAATTTTAGGAAAGAAATTGTTAGCTATACACGAATATTGGAATTAATTTGACAAGGAAAATCTAGGACTCGGATTGTGTATGTGTTCACTTTTTATTTTCCTATATTTCAGCAAATCCTAAAGCAGAAACAGGAACTTAGGCACAACACATCCTCAGGTGAATTTCAAAGGTTTGGTGCATGGTGAGAATATTGAGTTTTTTAATGTTTGTTACAGTTGTTGAAATTGGCTGCATTGACATAATATTTTCTCAGTAGAGTCTTGCAATCTGTGTAATCTCTTAGATGTATTTGTTTAATTCACTGAATAAAAGCAGTTTAAACAGCTCTCTTCCCTCCTTATTAGCAATTCAGATTCAAAATCCCAAGGATCACAGTTTAACTTGAAGAATTTGGATTAATGATACCTTTGGCTATTACAAAATATTCTTTTCACTTTTAGAAGAAACAAAGTACATGTATCTAGGATTACCAGAAATTAGTGTTCACTCTCTCTTTTAATTTACCTTTCAAGTTATTATGGAGTTGATAAAGTTGTAGGATATCATCTTGTTGTGGTTTTACCACTAGGAAGTGTGGTACTGACAAGAGAGGTCCGATAGAAGCCGCACACACCCAAAAAAAAGAAAACAAACAAATAACAAGGTTTATTTTACACACGCAGAAATCCGACAATAAAGGGCAAAGACAGACAAATTAAGCTCTTCTGGGTCCTGCGGCCAATTAGGAGAACTTTAGGGTAGCGCCAGGTTCTCTGCCGGGGCTCCCGAAAAGGCACCGGGAAAATCAGAAAAACTGCGACCTCAGCTCTTCCGGGTCCCGCGGTCGATTAGGAGAACTCTAGGGTAGCGCTAGGTTTCTGCCAGGCTCCTGAAAAGGCACTGGGACAATTGGAAAAACCGCGAATGCCCATCCCCCTTTCCTCATGAAGGAATACCACTGCTGATGGAAAGATGTGGTCCTCAATCAGTGCTGCTGCAGCTGAAGTTGCCAATCGGCCCGCGTGCAGGGGCCAAACTCGGCGCAGAGGCGAGCAGAGATGTTACCCCGACTAGCTCCTGTGAAGAAAGAGNCCCGCCCTGCCCCCCCCCCTTCCCCCGCCGGGGGGAGTGGGGGGGAAAAAACGGCTTTAGCTTCAACCTACAACACGTCTTCAGCATAATATTCTTGTTTCTGCTGTTTTTATTGCTAAGATTATCCATTATTTTCCTCAGACGTCAACATATATCTTTTAATATTTTGGTTTTGCTTTAAGATAACAATGGTTAATACTGGAATTCTTTGTGTTTTTGCAGTTGAGTTTCTGTAGTTGGGGAACGATACTAGCAGAGCATGAATTACTTTTAAAAGTAAGAAATTTTTCTTATTCTCCACAGTTGTAGATGTTGATTTTTTTTCTTTTCAATCAAGCTGTCAGTGGGATGGAGTTTCAGAAGTGCTACAGTGCTACAGTGAAGATGCACGTTGCACTTATTTGACAGTTCTAGTTGTGCTAAAAAAATAGTAATTCTAGAAAATTATGGTTAGAAAGGTAGTCTTATTTGTTTTGCAAAGAATAATTCCTGTACAATTACTTCCTTGCTAGACATCTTAGAACTTATTAAGTTGAACTTTTGCAAAGCATCAAAATCTGGTGTATAAAGTCAAAGGGCTGATCTCATCGATGTCATTTTTAAAGAAAGTTGAATCCTATGTCTTACAGCAACTTGCCATAGCTAGCTTTTTATCTCCTTAGAGCTCATGTGTAGGAGAAAAGTGAATTATTGTGATAAGAACAATTCATACATCTGTACCAACTAAGTCAACAGCAAGGATGAGGCTAGTCTCTCTCACTCTATCAAAATATGAAAGGGTCAGTGGGACTGCCTGTCCATACCATGACTCCTCTTCTGGTGTGTTTTGAAGTTCAAAAACACGATTGCCGTACAACAGGCTGAAATGGCATATGGACAGACTGTTTTAATATTTCAAGGTTTTTACCTGAGACATGCTATTGGTCGATGGACTATCTGCATCCACAAACTGGAAAAGCTATTTTGCAGTGTTCACAGTGTCTTTATACACTCTGGACTCAATCTGACCATGAGGTTGTATCCATATGTACAGAGGACAGGATTTTCACAATCTTGTGATTTTTTTCTGGTTTAAAATGTGTCTGAGCAGTTCAAGAGATTAGAAAAATCTATGCCTTTGCAGTGGTGTGGACCACAATAATACACATCCCTAGAGAAGCAGAGCTCTCACTAAAACAGTGAGCAAGTTCTGCCTGACACATGCTGTGCTTGCCCTTCTGAAGCATAATGTGTATATTCACATTTTTGTTTGCCATTTTCAATGTCTATAATTCTCTGAATGAAAGTGTTTTACACTTGAACCACAGCAAGAAGCTGTTGTTGCACTGTTTGACATATTGGGGTTGTCTATAAACTTCTATGTAAAAGTCTTTTTTTTTTTCCATTTTTAGATTTCAGTTCCAAATACAATCTTTTTACAAAAATTCTTTCTGAAATAAATATATGTGGTATATCGTATTTACTTAGGAATGTGATATATCCTTATATGAATTCTTCAAAGCAAGAGTAGATGTCTTGCTAAAATATAAGCTACACCTTAGCTTGCTGAGCTTACTGAAAGAAGCACTGTGTTGTGCAGGAGGTCACATTAGATGATCACAATACTCCTTTGTGTATTTAAAAACCTATTAATGTAAAAGTATACAAATATAAATAATATATACACATATGTATGTGAATAATTTACAAAATGTTTTCCACAGAGGAAAAGAATGAGGAAATATTTATATATAAGAGAGATACTTGTGATGTTGTGTAACAGAACACCATGGTACCATGGTATTCATAAACCATAGTGAGGATTGTAGCATGTGTGCTCAGTATGACAGAGTAATAAACTGCTATTGTAGATTTAAAACAGATAGAACGGAGAGAACAAATAAAAAGGGTTTAAAAATAAATAATGTTTCTTACTCATGATAAAAAACAAATTTTGTCTGAGGAAACTACAGATTTTTTTATTTTTTATTTTTTTTTATGTTAGCCAGCATTGTGTAATGAACTTGGTGCATGTTATGGAATTTTTTCTTGTAATGACATCACTGTGGGAAGTGTTGAGGATGTAATAGACCTGTGAACTAATTTAATATTGCAAATCCTGGGTTCCTGAAGAAGAAAAAAATGTCACTTATTTTAACAGGAAACAGAAAACTAGTCAGAAATAAACCTTGAAATGAAGTTTGTCATGCCTGTTTATGTGTACTTGAGAATTTGATTCTTCAGCATTTTCACACGAGGTGTATTAGTCAAAAAATTATCTTCTGTGTTAATTTTTGCTTCCAGATTTTCATGCATGAACATATTATAGGTAACAAAAGGTCCATTCTTGTAAATAAAATTAATCTAGTATATTTATGTTGTCCATGGTATTAATGAAACACAAGTTACTGATTTCTACTGAAGTATTTCTACGGAAAATTTTTCCTTAGAAATTCCAGAGGCAGGAAGTTGCTGTTATTAGTGTATGGTGACCTTGTGCAGCAGTGTTTTGGTAGAGTACAATAGATTTTCTTAATTGTGGCGTACAGGGCTCGCTCTGTAGTGTGCCCCTTGACACGCCTTTTGCTAACCTGATACTGTGTAGAGGCTCTGGAGACTGATGAAACTGCAGCATTAGGAGCATTGGAATAAGCCAGTTGCAGGATGCAAAGGTGACAGTTTGTCCAAGGAAACAAAATGTTTCTTTGCCATTTACAGGTTGGACTGTGAGACACAAACACAAGGAAGGGTTGGTGTAAAATCTTAATGGGTCCTTTTTTTTTAACCTTCAATTAGAAATTTGCCAATGTCTCTACTGTAGCTGAAATCAGACATTAATCTTACTGTATCTATCTACATGGTGCAGTTATGAGGTGTGGTGCCTATTCTTGAAAGTGCTCAGAAGCTTACCACATTTTAAAGAAGTCAGTCAATTAATCATGTGGATTTGAAACTGTGGTGGCACACCACCTTTCTGAGGCTGCACTATGATCTCAGTTTTGGTTTTATTCAGTTATTTTAAGAGGCCTAAAGCACTCATTCACAACAGAGACAAAATCAGTTGTACCTGCATCTTACCTTATAGTCTCCCCAAATCTTTAAATTAAATAGCTAGGAAGTTTCTCTGCAAATGATTGTATCCTTCTCTCTTTCTCCATCTCTGTGATGGAAGTAGACACAGTTTAGCCTAAAATCAATGATTTCTGGAAGGCTAAATTTAGATCAAGGTGAATACTACCCTTCCAGCATCTGGCCCTAATGACTAAAATACTTCTGAACAAGCATGCATAGCTCCCATGGACTCACCAAGAGATACTAATACTTGTCCACAGACAAAATATAGCCTTGATGTACCAAATACCTGTCACATTTGGTCCTAAGAGAAACATTCTAGGCTTTTTTCTTAATACTTAGTAAATCTACATGTCACTTTGAACTTCCCAGATCATGCAGAGCTGTAAATTTTAGTTTATTGTCTGATGATTTTTCTCAGTAAAGGAAATTTCTTCTGACTGTCAAGTTGTTAACATTTATATTTTACATGTGGAGTCCCGCTTACTGAGTTCTCTGAGTGCCTAATTTATAGATTTCTGTCATGGTTTTACCACTAGCAGGCGTGGTACTGACAAGAGAGATCCAGTAGAAGCAACACACCAAAAAAACCAAACCAAATAACAAGGTTGATTTTACACACACAGAAAACCAACAGTAAAATGCAAAAAACAGACAAATTAAGCTCTTCCGGGGCCAGTGGCTGATGCGGGGAAGCATTAGGGTAGCGCTGGGTGTTTACCAGAGCCTCCTGAAAGACACCGTAAAAATTAAAGGATCCCTGCCCCTACCCTCCCCTTCCCGGATAAGGAAATACCACCGCTGATGGAAAGATGTGGTCCTCAGTCCATGCCGCTGTCACTGGAGTCGCCGATCGACATGCACCGCTGTAAAACTCGGCGCTGAGGCGAGCAGAGATGTTCTCCCGACCAGCTCCGTCCAGAAAAGAGAAAGATGGCCATTGCTCTCGCCCTTTTATAGGGGACCAATTTTGCGCAGGCACGGGCGCCCCCCGGGCATGAACTGTCCCTCAGATTGGACAGTCAGCGCCCAAGAACCGCCCCTAGCGGGAGGGTCCGCTACGAGCTAAAATGGCAGCTCAACCACGTGGTCAACCCTGGGACGGGAGATGCGGGTCCCCCGTGGCCCTGCATGGCATCCCAGGGCATCCCAGCACTGCCACCAGGCCGTCCTGACCTGTGCCAACCTGGCTGCTCGCTGCAGCAGCTCCTCAGCTACGTGAGGTCCACCAATAGCCCCCTCTATTCCCCACCGCACATGTGCAGTGCCGAGCCGGCACTGGCTGGTGCCGCCACTGGAGACGGGACAGGGCAGCCCCACCCGCTGCACCCGGAAAACCGCCGAGCTGCAGCAGGCGCACCCCCGGCACAGCCACAACCTGAGCCACGCCATGCCCACCGGGCCCCCGCACCGCTGCCGCAACCCGGGGATGGGGAAGGGGCAGCCCCCGCCTGCCGGGGAGGCCAGTGACGGCCTCGCCCAGCCTAGCAAGGGGCACCGGGATAGAACAGCCCCACCCTTGCTGGCTCCTGCGCTGCCGCCAGCACCGTGCCTGAACACAGCTGTGCAGGGGAACCAGCCCAGGAACGGGGAAGGCAGAAGCCGCGTGTGGGGGACATGGCTGCGCGGGAGACACAGCCGCAGTGTGGACCGACCCCGTCCCCAGCCGCATAGGAGCCAGCGGGCCCACACCACCGTGGAGTGGCCCCGCCCCCACTTGCTGCCATCGCCACAGCAACCCGCCTCAAACACACAGGAGAGACAGTTTAGCACAGCCCCGATCCCCTCCCTGCCTCCCAAAAACCTTCAAAAAACCTTCAAAAAACCTTCAAAAAAGCCCTAAAAAGAGACCTTTCCCCATCCCTAAAAACGGAGGGAAAAGACAGTGGGAGGAAGGGAAAAAAAACCTGGTTTAGCTCCCAGAACCTTTGTTTTCAACCCACAACAATTTCCCCTCTCAAAATGGCTCAAAATGACCATTTTCTAAGTCTCTCTTTCTTGACCATTTGAAAAGTCTGCTATTTTAGCTCATTTTTCTTTGTTTCATTTCAAGCAATTTTGCTTCATTAAAGGGTAAGGTTGGATTTTTCAAAAGCACCAGAATAGACCTTAATGACTGTTCCTGTTTCAAATAATGTATTAGATCTAAGATTGAGGTTCATCTTGTCTATCTTGTCTGTCCCCAAGTTACTCATGAAGATCTGTACTAATTGAACACACTCCTTTTATAGGCAGTGAAGAAAAAGATGAACTTCTAGACAATTTAAAGATAGAAAAAGTGAATCATAAAACATTGAATGTTATCTATCTTAAACACCTATTTTAGGCTAGAAAGACTAAGAAGTCTCTATCCATTGGTTATAGAAGCAGCCTAGAAAACCATCTAGGATAACATGAATAGATCTTACATGGCTAAGGTTAGATGAGATATACAAATGAGATATTTGTAGTCTCTTTGGAGATGTGCTAAGAAAAAAAATCTGAACCAAATCTGGAAATTTTTTCTTCAATAACTTTGTTTTCAGTCATTTCTCTTTATAGTCTAGTTCTGCAAATTTCAAGACTCTTTGGACTTACTCTGTTACATTAAGAATGCATGCGGGTCAGCCTGTCTCAGACAGATTTACTGAACAAAAAATTGCCTCTGGAACTTTCTACAGGTCTATTATGCAATTTCTTTTTCTTATTATTTAGAAAGCAGAGATCTGAAGAAATCAAGAAGACAAGCTCCAAATTGTGAAAAAAAATGGCTGTGTGCAACACTGTGCTTGAGTTTAGAGGATAGAATTCTAAATTATGACTTGAAGAGTAAAAAGAGTTAGTTGTTTTTTCTTTATGAAAGCCAGTATCTGAATACCTAGAAATCATTAGTCATTAGATTAGATGTGCTTTTTAGAGATCCCACTAAATTCCTTATTATGTGTGAATTTTAATGCCTGTCCTGAAGCACACAGGTTTAAAATGTTGCACTTAAGTTTCAGAACGCTTTAGTTCAATGGAGTAAAATAGGGTGATGCATGGTGGGGAGACCAATGAGAAGAACTCGACCTGCAAGCTGTGACTTCACCATGTGGGAGAGACTGATAATAGAGATCCATGTGTGCTACTGACTGATCACTCAAGTGTCTGTGGGTCACCAGCTGGTCCTTGCTGGGGCAAAGCCAAAAAAGTATGTAGCAGAGATCTCCCCCACAGGGAAAAATAACTAATGGGTCATCTGTACAAGGCACTTATGAGAGCAATGAAATATAAATGCAATTCTGGTTCCACCAGTTGTAAGAAAGAAGAGTTCAGCCAGTTCCAAGCACAAGTAAGTCTGTTAGTTCTATTAGGGGAATAAAGAAAAGAAATGTGAGCAAAGCCTAGGAAGATGAAAAAGGAAAGTATTATTTTTGGTACAACAGAAAGGTTGATAAGGAACACCTGTTTACTGCAAAGTGTTTGCTAAAGAAAGTGTGCATTTAGAGTTGTTCAAGCTGAAGTTAGGTTAGAAATCAGAGAAAGTTCACACATTAAAACAGGAAACTGGCATAGCTTTTTAGCATGAATGTTAGGGGGCAAAGCCTCTGTAGTTAGCAGCCCTATCCATTTGTCAAAATGTTTGTATCACACAAGCACCTATGCTGACCCAGAAGGTATATTCCTTTCTTTCCTGTTTCCTATATCCTTCTCAGTTGGGTTTACATACTTGTCAGTTGTTTACCCTCCTGGCATTTTGTGGTTAGTTTCCATGCTTTTCTTCTCTGCCAATTTTTTTAAGCCAGACCTTTTATTTTTGAATATTGATGCTGTCCCATTTGGGAAATATTTGAATTATGGAAACATTTTTTGAGACTTTTTAGTTTTATTAATTTTCCTTGTAATTTCTTGCTTTCTAATTAGAGCAGTATTTTAATTAAAGAAAGCTTAACGGTTTTAAACACAAGTCTCAAAAATGCCAAGAAACACTGTCCATCACAGAGGAAAGGCTAAACTTCAGCTTATGAAAAAGTCTGAAGACAGAAACCTATAGAAACTGTTTTAACTAGGAGCTGTTAAAAACCATTATCAAATGTGTGCATCCTTTTAGCTGAAAATTACTACATCCTGTTCTAACAGAACAAACATTATTTTTCAAGAATTCAGACAAGGTATCCAATAACATGTTACATGATTGCCACCTCTGATTTGAATTAGTATAATTTTAGTGGTAATTAAACTGTGATAAATTAATGTAAGTTGAAGAACTGAATTAGCTCTCTAGAATATAGCTAATTTGTCTGTATTGAAAGATTGTCATTGCATTTGCAATAATGGCTAACCCTCAAGGGGTGTTGAAGCTCTAGGGATAACACTACTTTTAGATCAGTGTATTTCTCTCAGCAAAGCCTTTTCTCTCACAGAGACAAAAAGACTGTATTTCTGCATCTGTCTCTCTGATTCACATAATTTTTTAAAGAATGTGAATAATATCAAATGGATATATTAAATACTTTTTGGCAGACTACCAGCAGGCCGCTTGTTCACCTTTCACCTCATATTGATTTATCCTTCAGTCATTTTTCTTGGTGATTTCTACTTTCCTTCATACCTTTCAATTGGGAATAGGGTATCTCTGTCACTCCTGCTAAAGTGCACACTATTTGTACTCAACAGTAAAGAGTATATCATGTGAGATATTTCATTCTTTTTCAGGACTTTGTTGGTTCAATATTCTCCCATGGAACAGAAACTTTTTTCTGTTCCCCACAGACACATATACTCCTTAGTTCCTCCTTCTGATAGATAAGTTCCTAGGAGGATATCTTTAACCTAAAGAAACAAAAAATACGCTCCCAAGATGTTAAACATGCCAGAAACCTTCTTGAATACATAGAAAAGATTTCCCTGTCTAATCACCTCGAAGGGCTCAGCATAAAAAGAAGCATCTTGCCATATTATCTAAATATCTTAATAGGATTTGTACGTAAGTGGGTCTCTGGAGAGGACAAGTCCCTGATGTGTGAGAGCAGGGACGATGAGAGTGCCCTACCTCCAGTGCTGACAGCCTCACAAAGTGGTGATGTGCCCAACCTGCCCCAGGGTGATGGAGATTCTCCTGTTTCTAATGGGGTGCCACACAGTGCCCACTATCATGGTCTGAGCCTGGGAAATTTGAATCTTTTCCTTTACTATTCATAGCCCCAGACATTTTGCAGGAAAGAACACAAATTTTTGTCTTACTGTTGTTCTCTGTATCTTTGAATCCCTTCTTGAAGTAGTAAGCNGCCTTCCACTAGATCAGGTTGCTGGCTCTAATGTCCTAGTGGCATTCTACTTTGGACGATCATGTGCTGACCAGATCAAACCAGTGTTTCATTTACTAACACAGGAAAATTTTTGATCCTTAATATGTCAGATTATGTTCCTAGCTGTTATTTAACAACCAATATATTCTGCAAAAATAATTGCCTCTCTTGCATAAATGGCCTATTTACATGGTCAATAGTGTGCTAGAAAGATTTTGCTGTACCTCTGAAGGAATGTGTTGTCCATCATGCAAACAAAAGGAAAAAAAAACAGAGAAGAAGTGTTAAAATTTAAGTATGGTTTTATGTGACAATGACAAACTAAAATGTATAAAGAAATTCAAATTGCAGTCCACTTTCATTTGAATTGTAGATATTCAAACTTGACATGATGTAATTTTTCTGTTAATTTTTAAAATAATTTTTGTTTTACAAGCCTGAATGGATAAGGGTTTATAGAACTTGAAAAATTTGGACAAACAAATTTCTGAAGGCCTTCATTTAATACAAAAGAGGAACACTTGAACCCTACAGAGTGAACTACTCCACCTTGCTGGCTATGCTTTCTTTTCAAATTGCTAAAGGTCTAAAAGCCTATATAGTTTTACAAAATTGTAACAAACAAACCAATTTCATAATGGTGTATGAACATTTAGCAAATGCCCATCTGAGGGAATGATTCCAGGTGGCTATTTCTAGATTCATACTAGTATAATCAAAGTGCAGCAGAATCTATGAACAAGCCCTAGGGGGTTTGTTGAGCTGATGCTACAGCTGATATCTCCGGCCATTTTTTAATTAAGCCTGCTAATTATGCAGAGTAATGATCTCTGCTTCCCATCCTTTTTTTCATAATGCAAACTACACCAGTCCAGTCTGAGACCACTGTCGCATGACCTATCATAGATTGTGTCTCAAAGCTTGCTAATGTGTATAGAAATCATTACTTTCAAATTAGTGTTATAGTAATTACATTATCTTTTTTTAAAGCCAAAAAAAGAACAAGAGAGAGAGAAAAGTGATAAAGCAAGAAAAGGAGGGTGCATTGTGAAGATAATTACTCAAGTCGGCTATGTCAAGTGGTGCAGAGCAAATTAGTTATTTTATTTAGCTTGTCAACTGATTTGCATCTAATTCATCTAAACCTAGAAAATACTGTTTTTGTTTAAGCTATCTAGAGTGCTAGGCCAAGGCCTGTCCTACTTCCCTTCTCTGCTGTAAGACAAAAACATCTGATTAAGAATGACAGACACTTTCAGCAAAACTGTTTTTTAAATAGCTTTCTTCCCTCAGCCAGAGCTGGTATAATTTCAGGGTATTTTATTTCCCCATTCACAGAGTCAGTAAGGACAGGAAGAAATATCAAGTTACGCAGCAGCCAAAGGGACAGATCTGTTTACTTGACAAAGCTAATTGATTATGCTGAGTTCACTCCAATACAGGGTCACTGAATAGTTCTCTTATTGATGAAATGATACTGTCTACTGAGGATATTAACCTCTTTAGCTTTCTGCATTAGCATTGCTGTAAGGTCTTACATCAATGTAATATAAATTCCTTGTGCCAAAGAGGAATGCAACCAAAAGATTTAATTATCATATATATGCCTAGACCTTCATATATGAGTATCGATGCACATGTGTATATACATACATGTCTATATCCAGAAAATGCTATTGAGCATTAGGAGTTTACTCAGACTGAAGCTCTTAATGTAGCCTTTGGAGATATCATTTCACTTGTCTTAGATTTTCCACAATTTCTATATTGTTGTCACTGTTTTGGGATTTTTTTCTTAAACTAGTCTTTGAATATTACAATTAGGTGAGCATATACTATACCTTCACTGTGAGAATACTAATAAACCTTCTCATCACTAATTTAACCTATCAACTACTAAATTTTCAAAATCCCATATGAAGAACTCTTATGGTACCAGTTTTGAGCATTGTCAANTTATGGTACCAGTTTTGAGCATTGCCAAGCTTCTGCCTCATAAATGTCCAACATATTCTAAAGTTTATAAAGCCAGTCTAAATGTTCAGTGTCAGGAAATTATTCAGATTTCTACATTTGTTGCTGCTTAGTTATAAACTCTTAGATACAATCAAGAGGAGGCCAATAATTTTATAGAAAATTACTGTATTTAAAAACAGTGAAATTCAGTTAAAAAGTTATACTCTATTTCAGTATCAAGTCTGGTAAAAATTAAAAAATAATAAAGTATAATAAAGTTGTCTAAAGAAGTTACAAAATGATTTTTAATTATTTAGATTCTCATATAAAGGCTGAAAGTCTTCTTCAAAACAGTTTAATTGCCTTTAATTTTGCAATTGGAGAGAAATTCTCTTTAAAATAAAAATACATGAGATAAATTCAAAAGTGGAACAGGGTCCACCTCTGTTGAAACAAAGTATTACCACTGATGCACATTAAATCACAGGGATGAGATGTACCTGACTTCAGCCTTTAACAATTTCAGGTTATGCTAGTCACTGAAATAGCCTTCTGTAGGGACAGAGAAATGTGGGCAGCTCCAAAAGCAATTCCAGATAATACAGGGACTGAATTGCACTCTGATGCCTGCAAAAGGAAATTAATTTCTGCTACAATCTCACATGAAATAAATATCCCTCAGATGATGCTGGTCTCTCTCCATTTTATAAAGAAAGATTGCAGATAATTTAGCACTAAGATCCATGGGTTGCATATACTCGCAATAAGAGTTTGTGCAGTATAATCTGAAT
>VYZS01095542.1:0-31103 GCA_013400695.1 Neodrepanis coruscans | reverse complement strand
GGAGGAAAGGGGGGAGGGGCGCGGTTTTGTAATCCTCTTAAGTTGTTCTCCTCAGTCGGAACTGGCCAGAGGGAAAAGGCTAAGGGGCCCTCAAGACCACACGCTCCCTTCTAAATACCGTGGAGTCTCTTTGCTGGGCTCTGAGAGAGACAGACACAAGCACTATTCGCCAGAGCGTCCTTGCCCCAAACGAGGGCCCTGGAAGAAATTTATTTATTTGATTTGTCTGTTTTGTACTTTGTTTGTCGGGTTTTAGTGTTTGCGCAAAATAAACTGTGATTGTTTGTGTGTTCTCTTCATTTTTGGGGTGTGTGTGTGACTTCTCTCAGAGTCTCTGCTCCAAAAATCACTGAATTTGTGGTAAAACAACCACATGATATCATACAATGCAATCACATTGTCAATTTTAACTATCTTTATTGAATCACAATTAACTACAATCAATGCAACTGTGCCCTTTAAGTCAGGCTAATTTGTTAGCTTAATGGCATTTTTGCTCTTTACTTTGGAAGTACTATCCAGCAATCAAAAAGCCAAGAAGTGCCTGAGACACCCAGTGATGCAATGCATTTAAGGGAGGCCCCCATTTGTACCCCACCGAGGCACTGATCCTACTCAATGATGGTGATGGCCTTCTCTGTAGAGATCCCTTTAATCTGGTTTGAGATCAGCTTAGCTACTATTTTCTTGTCTCCTAGTCTTGTTGGAGTGCATATTATTTCAGACTTCATGATCCTGCCAGGCATGATATCCCTAAGGACAAAATAAAAACAAATAATCTTAGCATGAGAAATGGTTTGTATTTGCCACATTTGAATAATTTCACTTAAATAAATAGTTGGTGCATGTGTTTAGGGTGGGTGTTTCCCTTCTCCCATGACCAATGTGCAGCAAGAGGAGCTTGCCATGCTGGCACTGGCTGGTGATGCCATTGATCCTGGGGATGTTCCCCAGAGTTCCCCCTATTGCTTAAACACTAAATCCAGCTCTGAAGGAAGCAGCTGTGTTCATGCTGACTGGGCAGCCCATGGCGCCACAGCAGGAGTGCAGGGGGAGCCCCTGTTATGCCCAAATGACCCAAGTGTGCCAATCTCTGTGTTGGTCTTTCTGCTATGTGGATTGGCCAAATGTGGTTCAGTGTCAAACACAGCTTCCAAAGGGTCCTCTTACTCCCAATCCCCTAACCACTTTGAGGGAAATTAAAAAAAAGAAACAAAGCAAAGTCCTGCTATGGTCATTTCATACTCAGCTCATCTCCTTACCCCTGATCAAATGTTGTCATCTTAAATATGCCCAAGCCCTCCACCAGCAGCTTGCAGTTTTCCAGGACCACATTCAGCTTGTTCTTGAAGATGAAGGCACAGGTGAACTCATTGTTCAGTTTGGCTACTTCTGGCATCTGGCAGAGGAGGAATGAAAGAAACAATTCCAAAGACGAGATCAGAGGGGTAATAAAGATACCAGAGTTGGTGCAGGTTTGCTCCTCACCACCAGCATGGTGTGGCACAACTCCTTTCACCTTCCCATTCTTTCAGCCCCCCATAGCACCATGTTTTTCCAGCTGGTTTCTCTCTGGTCCCTCAACAAGTTTTTCCTTCAGAAGGAAGAGATGTGGGATTGGAAATGCGCTCTGTACAAACTGTTCTATTTCACCCCCTTCCCTCCAGCAGTCCCTGACTTTCCATTTTAGATGGGGCAATAAAATTTTCATTTCATGGCTACTTTCAACCTTCAAAAAAGGTTGAATAGTCAAATAAAACACTGAGGACTGAGCATCCCTGGAGGCAGCTGTTTGGGAGATCCCCCTGGGAATGCTAACACCACCACGGTGTCACAGCAGACAGGGCTTTAACCCTTGTCCTCCAGGAGCCCGGGAGGTGGCTGCCTCACCTGGACAGTGATGGGGGGGTACTCAAATCTCATTGATGTCTCTTTGGTGAGTTTGTCATTTGTTTCCTTGACCTCAGCAATGGCAGTGACAAGGATGAGCACTTCATCCTCCACCGAGGACAATGTCTTCATGTATGTGTCAGGTGCTATTTTCAGAGGGATCTGCATCTCTGTAGGAGAGAAAACACAACTTGATGCTTCATCATATGCTCAGGAATTGGGTGGCAAAGTCAGCTCTGGTGGCTGGTGGTGTCCCAGGGTGTGGAATGAGCTGTATTTCCTGAGACCATCCTGCTTTCCGTTCAGGTCCTAGTCCTGTTGAGGGAAGCCCTGGCTGAGTGGGTGGCACCTGGCACATGCAGCCCATGGGAAGGGTGGCTGAGTCCCCACCATCTCTCTGCTCAGATGAGCATTAGCTCAGGCTCACATCCAGCATCTCAGCACCCCTCATCCCCACCTGCCCCAGCACTCAGGAGGAGGCAGAGAGGAGCAAGAGGTTAGGTACATCTAAACCTGTGTCCCTTGGGGTTTCTCTGAGGCACTGCTTGCTAAAGAATTGCTGGCTTTCCTTTCACTTCAGATTTTCTCTTTAATTGCCTGGACAAGCTTCCAGTGGCTCAGAAAAGCCCTGAAGTTAGCAGTGCTGGTGCTTGAGCACAGCTTTAGCTGCAAAGCTTCCTGGCTTCTGGGGATAAAACCAAAAATACTTGTTCTTTTCCTCAAATGTGTATACGTATGTAACTACCTTTGTGTCCTACTCTGCTTCATTTTGACAGCCACTGTATACATGTGAAGACACTTAGCACTCACCAACAGCAAAAAATCTGGGGTTTTTTTGCAAGAGTGACTTATGCTTGGAATGAGCAAGGGATATTAATTATTCATCACATGTTAGTCTCTTGTGTACCAGACTTCAGTTACATTGCTGGGGATCAGAAATGCAACCTGGGTCACCTAATGATATGCAATCCACAGCAGCAAACAGCTCTTGGGATCAGCCAGGCAGGCAGTCATGAGGTGGGCATTTGGTTGGGAAAGAATTCAGAAAAATAACACTCACCAGCAACACCACCATCAATATTAGAATGACAATCACAAGAACAAAAAAAAAAAAAGCTGAAATTTCCAGCTATCTAAATCCTGTGAAGTATCTGATCCATGTGGATGCATACAGAGCCTGCAGTGGCATCTTTGTTGTGTACGCAGTAAGGACAGGAATGAGATCCTCCAGCACACCTCACTCATACCATGAAAACCTCTGTCTGCCCACATTGATGTACTTTTAATCACCTCATTGAACCTGCATCAGGGACAGGGCCTTCATGTTTTGATCCCTGCTACAGATATATCCCAGTCTGTAATTGCAACTTCCAAATGCAATAATAAGGGAGAGAAATAGCAGGCAGGCAATTTCTGCTCTTCACTAAGAACAGTCATACACCGGTCTATAGTGGAACTACTACAAACCCCAAACTGCCACAGCAAGTAGTCCACAGAACACATTAAGCTTTCTGTGCTTACCAGATCTGCCTTCAAGATTGATGGTCTCCTTGATAGTTCCAAGGTTGGCCTGAACTTTTCCAGTATAGTACTGCAGCTGGCAGGAGCCAATAAGATCAATGGTCCAGCTCCCAGGAGTAGAAGTCTTCACTGTGATGGCAAATTCAAGGGGATTGCCAGGATGCAAAACTTCTGTATTGGTTATCTCAAGCTGGAGCCCAGTCTTGGTGACTGTCTCATGCAGGAGCTCAGGCTTGGGAGCAATGCTACGTGCAGCTGAAGCATAGTCTGAACGAGGAGTCATTCCTGAAGGGCGTATGAAGCTGCAAGCTCTTTCCATGGACTTCCTCTCCTCTTTGGAGCCTGGATGAAAAAAAATACGGTTGATATCTCAGTCCCCTCAGCCGGAGACATCTTCCCTTTATTTATGCTTCTTTTACTGAGCAGAGAGGATGTCAGGGCATCTCCAGCTTCCACTCAGGAGACCTTCTTGGTTTACACTACCACCAAATCTAACTGTAGCATTTTGGACTGGAAGAATTTTGCAAAAGAGACACTTTTAGAGGACAGATGCTCTTAAATTTTTCAGCCTGATATTTTTGTCCCTCACTGGGAAGGATTTAACAGTCTAGGATAACATGGCTGGATCTGAGAACTGTTGGGAGGAAATGTGGGATTTTTTGTTTTCAGTATAGTTGGGAGAATGGAAAGACAAAAAGAAAAAGAATGAAGAAAAGAAAAAGAATGAAGAAATAAAGCAAAAGTCAGTCTGACGACTAGGTTCATCACTGCCCATTTCTTTCACTGCCTGCAAGTTTGCTCGTCCCTGAACAGCCTATAGGTGTCACTGTGGGCGTGAGGATGCCTGAGATAAGTGCTACCTCCCGAGGGTCTCCAGCTCTTACAGCTGGTTTACCACTGCAGCTATTCCTGTAGTTTTCTCCTGGAGACAACACATGTTGTGGGCTAACCTACATACTCAGGGATCTCTTCTTTGGCACTACGTTAGAGGATGGGGGCAGTCACCTTCAGGGTACTTGTACTCCAGGGTGATGTCTTCCCGCTTGTTCTGCCCCACAGCTTTTGTGCTGATTTTCTTGCCGATATCTTGGGTCTCTGTGCCAACCTTGATGAACTTATTCCTGCCATTCACCTTCTTGACGAGCCAGTAGACCTTGTCAGCATTCACTTCTGCATACACAAACTTGCCATCGTAGGGCAAATACACATCTCCGTCTCGAACAGCCTTCACTGGGCATGGACCACACTGGAACATACCTGGAAAGTAAATTCAATACCAGTTGATTTTCCAAATATGAGCAGCGAATGCAATTTTTATTCCTCTTTTAGACACACTCAAACAAGAATTTGTGGCCATGGTATTTGACACTTAGCAGTAAGTAGTCCTCCAACTCAGTAATGAACTCCAAAAGCTCTCATTTATCCCACAGCTGCTTGAGCTTTTTTAGAGATGGCCAAGGTCTGGTAAGAGGTTTTATGTGTTTCCTCTCACATAATTTTAAGTTAGAAAGTCACAGTTTAGTTATGGAGTTAACCGACTCCAGACATCTGTGTTTGATCTTCTGGCAATATTTCACTTACTGCACTGCCTTGAGGATTAATGTTTGGTGTTTTTTTCATCTTCGAAATTCCCTGCATCTGTGCAGGAAGGGTATGCACCAATTTTGGTGGTCCCTCCTCTCACCTACCAATGAACAGTCTCATGACCTCTATGACTTAGGTATGCTCTAACCTCTAAAATGACATTTATGTCCCTATAGCATTCTACAGATTTCTGCCTGCCAAGAAATACTGTTTCTCCCATTCTGTCCTGAGACAGCAGGAGTGAGACCTCTTGCCGCAAGTTGTCACAGTCCCAGTGCATGAAGATGTTCATGACGAGTACATAATTTGCTGCCTGAGGAGCATGGCTTTCAAACAAAATGTCCCTGCCTCCTTCAGGAGTTGTAGAAGAGCCTTTCTAGGCAAATCGTACCTTGACTTTGCTCCTGAGGGGTTGCATCAATTGCCTGCCAGCCATCAAACCCATTTGGCAGGTCTGTCCGCTTCATCCAGGCATCGTTCCACACATGGAAGTTCCTGTGTATATTTGAGTTGGAAAGAAAAGGAGTGAGCTGTTGCAGCCTGACTAGTCACAATCTTCTCCCTTAACCTTTTAGTAAGAGCAGATTTAATGGGTATTTGTGTGTAACCCTGTGAAACCCCAGGCTTGCTTTCTCTCTCTCTCTCTCTCCCCTGGCCAACAAACCCCAAGCAGAAGGGAAATTCTCAAAGGAATTTCTGGGGCTGGGAAATGGGGCATGGGGGATAGGAAGCGTTAGTGCCATTTGGCAGTACCAGACAGAGTCGAGGGACATCGAGTTCAGCTTTTCTCCCGATTCATTCATGTAAATATCAACTCTAAGGTTCTCCTCTGTATCGTGTGCTGAATTGAAGGTACTCACGCAGCGGCATGGGACTCCCAAGCAACGCATGACTGCAGTACAGACAGACAAAACATAGTATCACAAAATCACTCAGGTTTGTGCCCACCTCTGACGATCATTTTGTCTGACCCGTCTGCCCATCCAGGGTCCTCTAGAGCAGCTGCCCAGGACTGTGTTCAGAGAGCTTTTGAATATCTCCAAGAATGCAGACTTCCTAACTTCTCTGGACAACCTATGCCAGTGCATGGTCACTCTCACAGTGAAAAAACTATTTTCTCATGTACAGACAGAATCTCCCGTGTTTCAAGTTGTGCCTATCACCTTTGGTCTTGTCACTAGGCACCTCTGAGAAGAGCCTGTCTGTGTCCCACTCCTTCCTTTCAGGTATTTGTACACAAGTGTAAGACCCCAGAGCCCTCTCTTCTCCAGGCTGAGCAGTACTGGCTCTCTCAGACTCTCTTTACATGATGGACCTTGCCACCTCTGCTGCTCAGAGGCACAGTAGTTTTGTTTATTAGCACAGTAATTAGGAAGGGAGACATTTCACTGTTTACCTGTATTGAGGACTCCTGCGAAGACCCAACATTGGCCATAACAGACTGGCTTCTTTGTTTTGTAATACTTCTGCAAAATTGTGACACTTCCGATCCAATCCATAGGGGCTGTCCCACCTGTGTAATTCCCTGACCAGTTCCCCATCAGGACACCGCTGTCATCGTTGGCATTAACCTGTGGCCACACACACATGCAAAGGAGAAAAATAAAGGCATGAGGCTGAATGAGGCTTAAAACCCCTGGGTCTCTGCCCACCCTGTGTCTTCCCACAACCCTGTGGCACTCAGCAAGGCTACTGGTGCTGTCTGAGAGTTACCCTGGTTGGAAACTCTCCACTTTGGTATCTAGAGGGAGGTGGCATCGCTGCTCAGGGTAGTCAAAATTAACAGGGCTCCAAGAAGTGTCCCACCACAGAGGGTAATTACCCCCACAAAACATAATCGTGCCAACACAGCTGCTGAGGAAGGATAACCACGGGGCAGCTACAAGCTTTGGAGATAGGGAGATAATGTATTTTGTCCACCTCTTCTCAAGCCAAAATGCCTCTGTTTCTTTCCTTGTAGTTTCCCAAAGAAATCCATTTCAGATGCCTCCTGAAATGGTGTTCACAGCCCCAGGGAGAGAAGAGCAATTAAGATGGAGGAGAGAGTGCTGGAGGGACAAAACACATCACAGAGATAGGCTTACCAAAGCAGACATTGCTCTGGACACATATGCAGGATCCATTCTGTTGGTCAGACTGAGTTTACTTTTGTCCAGTAGATACATGCAGGCATCCAAGACAAACTCCTCAAACTGTTTGGGGAAGAAAATAAAGGCATCTTTATATGCTGCTATAAAACAGAGTTTGCTTTTCACTTTAAAGCAAGTACTTGGAGGAAACTATCTGACAAGCTCTAACTTCTAAACTTCCTTTATAATATTAAATTTTCAAGGCTATGGGGCTTCCCGAAGATATTCTTTCCAAAGAAGGGCTAAAATGAAATCCCACCTTGAAAGACAAAAGCCTGTCTCACATATCTTGCAAACACAGTTGGAACCTGACACAGTAACCTTTACTCCTGTGAGAAGTACTAAGTTCCCAATGTCATATCCTTGCAACTCTGCAAATTACTCATGTGAGTAATGAAAATTTAAGACCACTACAGATATTTAGTCTATTGACATAGGTACAAAATGAGCCTTGGAAAAAAGAAAGGTACGTAAAGGCATATTATTACAGCAAAGATTCCTAATTAGCAACTGCTGATAAGGCTCCCTAAGGTCCGATTCACAGAGATTTCAAACATCCAATCCAACAAAGCTTGGCAGAATATCAATTCTAATTGCTTAACAGCAGAATAAATATTAGGATAGGAACAGGCCTACAGATGATGGCCTTTTGCCCCTTTTGTGTAAAGGCATGAGTGTGAGCACCTTAGTTGGGATATCTGTATCCTGCAGCTTGAAACTCCAGACATATAAAATAAACCCAAAAAGTTCAAATAAAAACAAAACCAAAAAACAGATTCCAACTTTTTTTGTGGGGAATTCTGTTTGGATAGGCTGCAGTACACTCTGTTGGGGTGCCTGTGTACTTTCTACAGGGTGTAAATAAATCTGCTCTAGGACTCACCTCTTATCTCTAACCGAAGCCAGTTTGACATTCCGCTCCTCTGGAGTTATCTCAGAGGCAGTGTGAAGGAATACCCTTTCTGAGCAAGAGGCTGATTGTGTCCTGGACCCACCCATCACTGGAGGCACCGCTTGAAAGGTGACAACCTCTGCCTGTACTTTTACTCTTTTTATTCCCGTTCATGATGCAAGAAGTAAATAATCAGACTTTTTTTCCTCTGTAAGCCCTCTCCATGGCTCATGAGCTGGTTACCAATAGCTACAGTTGCATGAGAGCAGGAATTCCCTTAAAGAAATTTTTTCAACCAGAAATACTCTATCCAGAGCTTCCATATCCTTTACCAGGGGTCGCATGATCTGACTATAAATGTGCCATTAAACCTCGTTCTCCAGCTGTGGGTTAGGAAAACAAGTAAGCACATAGGTTGCTCTAATCAGTTGAGCCCTCCCAGTGAAATTGGCAGGACCAATCCAGCACTTTTTTGCTACTCACAGACTTAAATTGTTTATAAGTCTCATTCATTGAAACAAATGCTGAAGGGATGAATAAGGATAATAAGTTTGACAAGACAGCTGTGTTTTACCTGCCCAAAATTCCAGGGCCTATCATATATGCTGAATGAAGACCCAACATAGATGTAGCCTGTGTCGTTGAGCACATACTCCTTTCTCTGCGCCTCATTGGCCATGAAGACGGCATCATCTGAAGAAGACAAAAAAACTAAGATGTTAGGTGCTTTCCACACATTATACAAAATTTTCTGTGGAAAGCTAAACAGGGGGAATTGATGGTCTGCAACATTTACACCAAATAACGACCATGTAGCACTCACATTTTTTTGTTCCTATCATGGAAGAATTTCCTATAAGATTAACCTTTATTTTCACCCTGTGTGCCTATTGCTTCATGACTACTCTTTTATTATAGCAAAAAGCTTATTTCTTTACACTGTAGCGGACTTGGTAGAGAGCAACCAACAACACAATTTTTTTTTGTTTGGTTATTTTTGTCTGGATTTTAGGCCAACTCATTCTTCTCAGTTAACCTTTGTCCTGGCTCAGGGAAGAAGGGAGAGGTGACACAGGGGCACACAGAGGTGACAGAGAGATGGCCCTCCATGTCTCAGCACTGGAGAATGCCCAGCAAGTAGCTGGCTCCATGAGGTTGCTGCTTGCACTGTTTTATGGGGAAAAAAAGCAATGTGCAGAGGAAAGAGAGGGAAAATATGAAGAAAAGTTCTAATATGGACAGTCCCTTATGGCAGTAATTATCACTCGCAGCTGCAGGGCCACTCACCTTCACACCAGGGATTGAACAAAAGGTAGATGTCACCATTTTCAGGCTTGTAAATGTTAGTCCCAGTCTTCACGTTCAGGGTGTATTTTCCCACAGGAGCATTGGGTGAGCTGGTGACAGACAGCAGGCACTGAGGAGGCAATAAGGGGAGACGGCATGAGGGACACTCCACCATGGCTACAGACATGGCACAAACATGATGCCATAGTACCAGCACGAGTGGCAAAGCAGGTGGCCATGGACATCCATGCAGGGAGGGAGGGGAAAGCAGTGGGACGGCGTGAATCCTACCTGTGCGTGGCAGGAACAATAATTAGGCAGGGCAAGGCAGCTGCCCTCATAAAATTATAGGACTAAGGGAAGGCAGGACAGAAGTATAAGGATGATTTGCGCTGCAGCTTTCGGGGAGCTTAGTACTGGGCATTGAGCCCCTTGTCCACAGGATCTACCTCTTTGTCACTCTTCTTGACAACAGAGATTTTCCACCCATGGATAGCCTGTTCCCGCTCTGGTTTCAGCGACATCAGGCTCCCCCTGATTTTCGTTGGATTTTCCCCTGGAAACAAACCCAAGACAATATGTGACAGAGTTGCACAGGTCTGCAGTGCCAGGAACAGGCAGCTGGATGCTCCCAGGGCTCTCTGGCTTTGTCCGGTGGTCATAGAGGAGATCCTACTCACCGATGCTGAAATGCAGTGACAGCTTGTCAGCAGCCTTCAGCTCCCTGTTGAAGCTGACCTGCACCCGGAAGGGCTGCCCACGCCGCACCACCAGGTTCTTGATGTTGTACCCATCTGTGTGATGTTCACGGGTGTTCTGGCTCTTGAGAAAGTCAATCCCAGTGGCCCTCAGACTGGTCTCTGGAAAGACATTAGCAGAAAAGAAGAGAGCAAAAAAAAAAAGAGATTGATGGTAAATTGTTCAGTAAAGTTTTCTTCTTCTTAATGCAGCCCTGTGAGTCATCAAAGCATCTAGAATGTCCAGTGATCTAGCACAAGGAATCACATTGAATATCACCATAACTTTTATTGCTCCTCACAAAACATAGCACTCAATCAAGATGTAAGTAAACCAAATTTGCCAAAATTCAGCTCCCCTCAATTGTTGAGATCCCCAGTGTCTCTGAGATGCCAAGGACTTGGGAAATGGGACTCTTCAGGACACTGAAACTGATTCTTTGTATTTCCCTCTCAAAAATTAGTCCAAAATAATATTATAACAGTCATCACTCAACCTCTTATG
Source organism: Neodrepanis coruscans (assembly GCA_013400695.1). Taxonomy (NCBI): domain Eukaryota; kingdom Metazoa; phylum Chordata; class Aves; order Passeriformes; family Philepittidae; genus Neodrepanis; species Neodrepanis coruscans. The sequence continues at coordinate 20,558 of VYZS01095542.1, read as the reverse complement.
GAAGTCTGCATATGTGAATATTTGCAAGGTTTATTTTCTTTTTCCAAGGTTTATTTTTTTCTATAACCTGAGGAACCAAAGGAAGGTCAGAAGCTAGTTGTGCTGAAAAGATGCTGCCTACCTTGGAGGATGCTAAAAATAGGGAAAAATACTATAAATTATAGTATGGGATCATATAGTAATGTATAATATATTTAATATAACATCAATGATATTAAAAATATTAATATTCTTTACTGTGAGGGTGGTGTAGCACTGGAACAGATTGCCCAGAGAAGTTGTGGATGCCCCATCCCTGGAAGTGCTCAAGGTCAGGGTGGAGCAACCTGATCTAGTGAAAGGTGTCCCTGTCCATGGTAAGAGGATTGGAACAAGATGATCTCTTAGGTCCCTTCCAACCCAAGCCATTCTGTCATTTTACTGTAATATAAAATAATATGAGATAAATAGTATAAAATAATATAAATACCCAGAGGTCAACCAGACACACCGGGCAGTGCAGAATTGAGGCAGAGTCATGATGCAGCAGCTCAGGCCAAATAGTCAGAGGTCAAGGCAGGAGCTTGTCCTTTCCCTGGGCAGATTGCTGAATCATGCTCACCACAGAGCATTTCATGACAACTGTTGCTTTTCTCACTTCACTTCAGCACAGTTTTGGACTTGAGCAAAATCCTCTGCAAGTGCCTTGTTCTCATTCATTCCCAACAGAGCAGCTGATTTTGTAAGACATAGCATTTAAAATCACTGTCTCCTCAGCTGCCCTTCACTCCTGCAACTCTGGACAGGAGCAGGGCTGGGAAAAAAGCCTCAGTACATCTGTGCCAGCAACTCACAGCTCAGGGCTGTGGCAGAGGAGTGGAGCTCTGAGAGGCACAATCTGATGATACACTTGAGCAAAGAGAAAGCCCTCAGCTTTCAATGATGATGGGGATTTGGGGGTCACTGCATCAGGCTTTGGCAGGCTGCCCAGGTGTGACAGAGGAAGCCAGAGCATGCTGGAATGTGGCTGTGCTGTATTTATTTGGGAGCATTTTACTTGTCTTGTACTTGCCCATTAAATATCCTCAAAGGATATATTCCGTGTGAACAGTAGGGAGTAACAATACCTCATAAGCACTTGTCTCATGAGTGATTCAGATGAAGACATGGGAGAGGCAAAACCAGCTTACGGTAACTTAGAAGTTAGCAAATCAAAGGCATAATGGTTGAAGGGATTAATTCACACAATGTCTTGACAGATTTGCATGATACCAGGCAACCACGCTAACCTGAGTATCAACAAGAGCCATCCCTAACACTGAAAAGTCTGAAATCTGCTGGCAGCTGCTGTGGCATGAGAGATGCCACATGCAGGGCTGGACCCAGGACAGGCTGAAATCAATGGCATGCTTCCTACTGCGACCGCAGCCTTGAGTAAACTGAACTGACTGCCCATGGATCCCCACCAGATTGCCACCTCTGTGTATTTCTTCTTAGTAACTATATAAACTATATTTATCTTAGTTACATTACAGATGCCAGTGACACAACAAATAGACTTAAAATTGACCAGCACCTTTTGTTAACTGATTTAATCTTCAAGTGATTTGTGTTTGCTTGCTGCATGCCAGTTGCCAGCATCAGGGTGATGTTTTGCGCAACAGGGTGCTTATGCATTTATGTCACAAAATTTCAGCTGGAACTTAGCTGCTTAACCCTCTTGAGGACAAAAAGGAAGTGCATCTTCAGCATTAAGAAATCTCCAGACATTAAAGCTTCTCAATTTTGTTACTTATTGAAATCCTGATGCTGGGCTGAGAAGGTACCAGAAAACAGCCCTGGTGATGGGAGAGGGCTATAACGGGATGTGGGAGTTGAATGCATACATGGCTGTAGGAAAGCGCCGTGGGGAATCCATCCTTCCAGCATTTCTTAGGGACTGCACTTCCATCCCCTGTTTCTGGACATCTCTAATACTGAGGATACACAGAGAAAATTCATAGACAACAGCTGTCTTGGAATATGGCCGGACAGTGCTGAGCATAGTGCCAAAGACCTGTTTCCACTCAGTACTGCCGGGCAATTGTGCTGAATTTGTTCCTGTGCAAACACATCTGTGATACCCTGTGATCTGACACACCCATCACCACTTCCAAGGGGGCTTGGCCGCAGCCTATCTTCCCTGGGCAACCCTCAACCTGTTGCTTTCGACTTCCTGCTCTGCCTCCTGACCAGGGCACACAGCTGAGCACTCACACACTCTGAGTCCGGCTGCCTGCAGGCACCTCAATTTGCCAAGACAGAAATTAATGATTTATAGCTGAGCTGAGCATGCCAAGAATGCATCTGTTCATGGGATGGAGGCTCGAGCTGCATGTGGCAGTCCTGTCTGTGCTCGCTCCTGGGGCAGGCTAGAAGTAAACCCAAACCTCAATCTCTGTCAGATTTTTCCCCCTTTTTTCAATAGAAGAAATTTCAAAGCAGTCTTTTATCTCCTAGTTCCATGATGTATCACTCATAGAGCTTGTTCCTACACTAACCTGCTGGTCCCATTGCACTGATACATGCCTGGAGAGATGTTCAGAGCTTCAAGAGCACAGTGATTAATCAGAACAAAAATTGGGATATGAAGACTTGGCACCAGTAAGGACCTGGGGTCTTTTTTGCCTGAGGAGGATGAGGTGATGGCGTTTAAAAAAATATATTACTACGGAGCAGAGCATTTATAGTAATCCTGGCTTCAGTGGGAACTGCTAAGAAGAAGAGAAGTGGGATGAGAACTGTAGTTTCTCAAGTGAGAATAAAATTTGGATACCTGCATTTACTCACATTCCTTTCCCACACTCTCATATCCCAGAGATGTGAGATGACATCCCAAAGACTTCCTGGAAAATTTCAACTCATCCACACTCAAAGCACAGAAGTGTGAAACTGAGGGACTTGGAGGAGTATCAGGACAGCCTTCCCCTCTTGAAGTCTGTGGAGACCTGCTCCTAACTCTGCTGCAGGCACCACCCAGCCTACACATGCAGCTGCTTAGCTACATCCCAAAACCCAGAGATTTTGGGCACCATGGGGCTGGGCTGGCCAGTGGTGGTAGCTCAGCAGCTACTACAGGCAAATTCCTAGGTAAGTGCAGGATCTCCTGACAACAGGGCAGGCAGAACAGCTATGGGACAGAACTCAAGCCCAAATAAATCCTCTTTTCAGTTATTTTCAAACTTCTGACACATGCTATCAGCCATCACTAAAGAGCAATAATCTACATGATTAAGTAGCCCAAAAGAAATTCTTTTAACCTTGACATGGAACAAGTTTAAAAGAGCTGCATTTCTTTCCCATCATCAACAGAACCAGATGCCTACAGGTTGATGAAAAGGGATGGAAAATGAATTGCAATTTTCAGTTGGCTTACTGATCTGTCAAAACAAGAATTTGGAAAGTCAGAGCAAACTGATCCCCTGTGAGCAGTGATGACACCACAACTGCTTTCCCCAAGGTGTTACCCACAGCAGTCAGAGGGATGAGAATCTCCAGAGCAGCCACCCTCCCTGCAGGAGAGTTGCCAAACCACACATCTAACATATCATATTGAGCATTAAAAACTCACCAGCGTTGCTGCTCATGGCTCTTGTCAGAGTTTCTACCTGAGATGCCTGTGATGCCAGCAGCTTCCAAGCTCCTGAGTAGTCTCTGCCCCTTGCTTCTGAGGAGAAGGAAGACAGGCTGCCCTTTTTATCTGTACCTTGCTCTGAGGTGTCAGCAGGTCCACTGCCAAGGGGTGGTGTTTAGAGAAAGGAAGTTCCCACAGAAAAAAAAATTACTACAACTCCCTCTGCACATAGTCAGACCCTGAAAAACAGTGAAACTTAAATCTCAACTCACATGGAAGGTGAATTTGCGCAATCAGATGACAAGTGGACAGACCCTTCTCTGATAAACAGTAAAATCATAGGCTAGATGAGTAACAAGAATTCATTCACCTATGCCCTAATATCCAGGTCACTAGGACTGCAGCTCCAAGACTAACTTTACAAGGAAGCCCACAAACACTTAATCCTTAAGAAAGCAGGGTTCCTTATTAGGACCAGTCTAAGTTAACAAAATTTTTGTCAACACATTTGGGACAGAAGTACTTAAAGCTAATATCCAGCATTTCCACATGTGGGTTGGAAAGCCCAAGGATCCTGGCACTGGCCCCCCCTCCCAATGGGGTGAGGCAGATGTCAAGGCAGACAGCCCAATCATTGAGTGGGAAACAGAAGAAACAGGCTATGTCCAGGAGGAGAAAGAAAGACGATCGAAGAGGAGCTGTTTCCTGGTTGCTTTTTGATGACAGCTGTCCCAAAGAAAGATCTCTGCCCAGAAAGTGGTTAGACCCCACATGTCCCACTGCCACCATCATCCTTGGGGTGACCAAAGACGGAGAAATTAGTCTTCCCCACAGAAGGAGTGCTAGTGGTATACAGGCCAACAGTGACATGGGTACAGTATCCAGAAAGAGATACAAAAATGTCCCCAGATAGCCAGAAATGTAAAGGTGGCTCAGCTGTATGAGCAGCCTCAGTCCCCTGATGCCTCCCTTCATGGCAGCAGCCCAGGGTCCAGCAAGGTAGGATTCCATCTGCAAGGCTGCCACATCTAAATGTATGATCTTCCTAAAGATGATCTCCCTGTGGAAGCCTTCAAAGGCATCGACTTTTTTCCATCAATTCAGGTCACTCAGTATTTACTTAGGACAACTGTTTCATTTGGTGTAAGCTAGGATCTGAGTTAGCAGATGCCACCCTTTGAGCATGTCACTGCTTGCTGGCAGGTGTATGTTGGGTGACCCTGCTTGAGAGCATGACTAGCGCATCACAGGGCACTGAGGGTTCAGTACCTCATGTATAATCTCACAGGACATCTGCAAGAACATCTGAAACACCGATGTTCTTAGTAGATGGAGCATCACATCATTCAGCATCAGACAATGTGCTGGCAACTACATATTTCACTATTGACAAAAACACTGCAACCCCGATTTACCTTTCAGCATTGCTTTTATTCTTCACTTCCTTCCTCCTGGAGAGTGAAAGACATTTTTGTTTAGAAGCAGTATGGGATGAAGTAAAGTATACGTGGAATGTCAGCACAATAACATAACCAATAATGCATGCAATCTGAACATTTATAATGTATTTTACGGGTTTCTGCTCAATTGCAGCAACAGAGTAATCCATTTCATCTAAAGTCACTGACAGTACCTTCCTAATCCAGTCTCAACCTGTTTTATATATGATTCTATGCTTGGTTAGAGGCATCTTAAATTGTGTTGACACAATAGTCCTGCAGCAAAATCTACAGATTTTTGCAAACAGGAACAGATGTCAGTAACACTTTGCTCCTGAAAAAAATTTTGTTAGTTATGTGCTGTAGGGTGAGCAGGAGAGGCAGGGCATGTATTCACCAGGGACAGTCATACTTCCGGTCCTGTAGGGTTTTGCAAAAGACTGATTTGAACACTGTGCATGTTCTGACCCTCACTTCGAACCTCAGAGTTCATGGAAAGATTGCAGAAGTTACATGGGTGTGGGTTCTGCCCTGCCATGAACCTACTCCATCCTAGAAAGTGGCTGACCTTTTTTTGTCAGGAGACTAACACCTACCTTCTCCTTTTGCTTTGTGCAGCTGCTGGTCTTGCCTTTATCTCTGCCACTGTCTTTTTCTATGCACTAGTAGTACCTCTATTAAACAAAACTAAACTTAGCATAGGGTACTGCACTCCTACACAACCTTCCAACCTTGGCTCATACAAACTTGCCCTGCCAGGAAAAGCCATTGAACTCTAACACTCTCTAAGACAGTTGCTGGCAAGGGCCAAGAAAAGGAATTTCAACTTAAACTACAAGAATGTTTTTAAAAGACATGATTTCAACTTCTTTCATGTTGTCATGGGTGTTGTCTGTCTTCTTACAGGCAAACATCCACTTATTTTTGCTGGTCAGAGTGGTTGGCTGTGGTTCACACTGTAGCTTTTTTACTTCTTCTTTCCTGAAGCAATAAAAAAATACCACCAGTTTCTAATTTCTTTTTTTTTTCCTTTTTCTCACACCCAAACAAGTTACAAGTTAATCACTTCAGTCTGTCTCATAAAAGTATACTCTTAATTAACAGAGGCAGGCAATCTTCCTATTACTGGTAACTTCAGCAACTCACTTCCCAGCTTGCAAAATCAGACAACAGAGGCGATCAGACTTATCTTTATCTATCTGTTGCAAGGTCACCCTATTAGCTGGCATAAGACGGTAATAAAATGCAAACAAATAAAACAGAAATCCCCAGTAGCTGCTCCCCCATTTACAAGCTTGCCCTTTGTCTCAGGTTTTGTTTATTTTGTGTATCAAAAATGACAAAACAAGTCAAACGCTGAGAGCATGACCACAGGTATTGATGCCAAGTAGGAAAAACATAAGTGCAATCCAATCCTTAGCTTTACATTTTTATTCATTTGCAACCCCATATCCAGTTATGTAGAAGTTGCCTTTTATAATAGCAATGTATGGACCCACATATTTTATAAACACCTCAGGCTTCAAGTTGTCTCTGTTTTGTCAGGATTTTTTGTTGGTTGGTTTGGTTGGTTTCTTTTCAAAGTCATCAGAGTAGCACTCAAAACACAGATCAAAAGCACTATAGGTTCTTTTTTCAGCACTCTGAAAAGGTGAACTCATCCTCCCAGCGTCTCCATGGAGTTGCTCCAAGGAATCAGAGGGTGAGCAGTGCATCTGGCAATGTACACGTGGATACAGCCCGTGTCTAGATCCTGAGGGGTACCATGGCAAAAAAATGTCTTCCTACAGAAAGCAGCAGGACTGCTCCCACATGTATCATCTAGTACATCTTGAGTCCTTCCTGGATCACAGCCTAGGGAACGACAAATAAGAAGTCCTGGGGGGGATAAAAAAAAAAAATCACAGATGGAGAACATCTGAGGATCTGGTCCATCTCTTTTGAGCTGGAGCTGATTTGAGGTGCTCTGTTGGTCCTCCCCTCACCATTTCATTAAGTTTGTATCTCAGTCTTTAGGAATGTCCTAGTAGTGAGACATATCACATCCACCCAATGATCCTGACATGCTAGTGCTGCTGTTACTCTGAAAGGAGCATTGATTTCATCACTTCTCACTCGTGTACACCAACCATGGGCCATGACAGTGGCCTGTATCCCCAGGGCATCCCATGTACCCACTGCTAGTTTCTCTTCTAATCTAACATGAGCCAACTTGTGGCAGGCTTTTGGACGTCAGGGCTTGATGCTAGATGGCCAAGCCCAGATATTAACTTATTCCAAGTCATCTGGCCCCAGCTACCTGGTAATGAGTTTCTCACAGGCAAATACCAGAGAAGTGATTGATGCCAATATAACTATTACGGAAATTCCATTGTTTCACAGAATTATAAAATCATAGAATATACTGAGTTAGAAGACACCTACAAGAATCATTGAAGTCCGACTCCTTCCTTCTTACTGAACACTGAATGAGGGTTTTTGGACCTAAAGTTAAGGATATAGGGCATTTATTTGGGCATTTACCTGCAGAAGGAATGAAAACCATATCACTGTGTGCTCAACCCAGTGTCACCCAAGGACTCTCCCTCAAAAAGGCAAAGACAGAGATAAAACAGAGACCATAACTACACATATATCAAATGTAGGCTTATGGCTAAACAGGCAAAATGATCTTGAGTGGTGCTCTCTGTGCCCTGAAAGAGAAGTCCTGCAGGCATCACAGAAAACTTAAGTTTTAGGTCATTGAAAAAATATAGAGCTGCTTTAAGGGCAAGCCGAAATGCTATGATGTTAAAATATTTTTTTTAACAGTTATTTTTCAAAATCCCTTCCCTGGCTGAGATGCAAAAGGAAAAAATGCAGTATCAATCCAGATATACGGAGCACCAATTGATGAATTTGGAATTTCAGAACTATGTCTGCTTGACCCTCAACTCTGATACAACTCTTGCACCGGAAATGCTGAAATATGACTGCTCTACTGCTCAGACATTATGTATTAATCTAAAATGACTCAGGATAAGGTACTTCTGCTTCCCAGTAAAAGACTTCAGAATTTTTTGCAAGAAATTACAAAAAAAGATCTCCCTCATGTCACTTTTTCCAGACAACAGCTTTTTAAAAATAGAATTACTCTCTTTTTGAACCCAAGGAGCTGGTCAGCCTCTAGTGTTTCTTGCAGACAGTAGTTCCTTGGCCAAATGACACACTGCAGGAAGAGGAAGCTCCTCTGGCTTTGAAGCTGCTGCTTGCTGGCTTCCCTTGTGGCTCCCATCCTTGTGGCAGAGGATACAATCAATAGCTATTCTCAGCTTACTTTCTCCATGCAACTTATGGTCTTCTCAGCCCCAAGTGCAAACCACCACCATTTCTTTTCCATATTGAATGGCTCTAGCCTGCGAACTTGCTCCTCACACCTTCATTCTACTCCATCAAGAGACTTGAGATGAAGAGAAGGGTAACCCACAGAGCGTGTTTGGGAAGGGCCAAATGGGGTGGGTGCAGTAACTCCAGGGCTGTATCCACCCTACTTCCACTGACCCATGAACTTGCTTGCATGTATGACCACACTGAGTGATTGCAGAGTGAACACATATCCACAGCCTACACCTAAAGCAAACAATATGAAAAGGTAAGAGGAAAAATAAAGCAAAAGAGACCTGCAAAAAATAAACGGTAAGGGCAAGGAAATCAACAACACAAATATTGAACCAGGGATAAATTAGTTTATCCATGTATTAAAAACAGATCCGGCAAACAAGGGAAATACTGACAGAATACCTTCCCACCTACAGGATATGTGTTTGGTTGCAAATGTCTAAGTGAGAAAACAGAAACTTGCATGCCAGTGTCTTCGAGTAACATTTATTTCTGCAGGGGTGGTGTAACAGCTTCTCCCACCTGTCTGTGTGGGTGTGTATGTCTATATACATCTAGATGTACACAGATGTCTACAGACTACCGATCATATTATGCCATACTGCATTCCCACCAGCCAGCACTGTGACCAAAACTGCCATGTGGTGGGAATGGAGAACCTTCCTATACCAGGAAGATTTGCAGGAAGGAGCTGATCCTGCACAGTGCTGAGGATCTGACTCAAGTGCTGTACCAGAGCAGACCCAAAGCATAGGAGGTGCAAAGATTTTGGCCCACCCTTGGACACGTGGCTGCCATATGTGGCAGTCTCCTTGATACTGTGGGATTGACGGAGGACAGGGATCTGTGGCTATTTGCCCTGAAAAGTAACCAAGCTGGCATACTCCCATTCATTCCTTGTCACAGCATCCAGGTTGTTGTCCTTCGCAGCAGCTCATAATGCTCTCACTTTGGTGGGCAGCTGGAGTAGCTACATGCCCACCATGGTTTTCTAGGAAGCACTTTCATGAATACTGGTTCTTGGCAGAATCATGCTTTTGAGTTGCCTAACTCTGGAGTGTCCTGAAGAGAATGAATCATCATCTAAAATGCCTTGTCTCTGGGTGAGTCGACTGGCAGTGGAAAATGTGGCATTTGTGATGCCTCATCCTTCCCTGGGGCACTGCTCATTCTCCCCAGGTGTTGCCTTAACTTACTGAAAGCAATTAGGATTGAAGCCCTGGCTGATGTTCAGATATTGCACACTGCAGGTCACAGTACCAAGCAGAGACTTTTACTCTTGCAGCAAAACCAGAGATGCTCTGCTTGTGACAGTGGAGGACCTGAGCTGCTCACATGGCCAAGCCCCAGCCCTGACTCCCACAGGCAGGATGAAACCACAGCTCTTGGTGAATTCTGAGCCAAGCAAGACTGGGCAACAGGTTCAAAATGTACCCGTCTCTTCCAAAAAGCAGTAGTACCATCTACCACGCCCCACTTACTGCCACTCTTTCCAGCCCTTCCCTCTCACTTATTTCTGTTGTCATGGATTTATCCCTGCAGGGTGTAGTGGGGCCTCTGTGTCGTGAAAGACCCGTGCAGGGCTGAGCAGGGTGTGCATCATCTCCCCCCGGCAAAATCGGAGTGGGATGCCTCACCCAGGAGCTCCCCAGGCTTTAATCCAGCACCAGCAATCCCTCAGGACTTCAAGGGTGTGAAGGGAACAGCTTACTAAGTTTTGGCAATTAGTACAGCCACTCACAGACACCTTTCCTTAAACCTTGAGGGAAAACTGAAACAACTAAAAGGTTTATTAAACAGTGAGAAATAAAATATTTTCTTGGAGAGTGAACAGCTTGGCTGGTTGGCTGCTACACAGGGCAAACACTATCCTGTGTATGCCAAGTGCTGCTACTGGACATGGGTGACTGAGGGAGTACCACAAGTCCCAAGCTTCCTGGTCACCCCTCCAGTCAGCCCATGCTGGGGTGCTGCAGCTGGTCAGCATTGCCCTGCCTTAGAAGTCATCACTAGCATTGCACCCAGCTGGATGTCTTCTCAACAAGCAAAGGTTCACATTCACAAAGCACTCCACTATCAGCAGCTGAGCACAGGGGCATCCTTCTCCTTTGAAAAATTTGCTTTCAGGCTATGAATGCATATGTAAATATGCATTGCAATTTCTGTGGTTAGACAAATAAGCTTCTGGTGACCTAGGTCTGTATGGTGTCTCAAGAAGCCACAGCGAGATTTAATGGGAACTTATAAACATGGCGGTAGAAAGGCAAACCAGTTTCCATTTTAGATGGTTTTGATCATGAAATTGGTCCCTAGGTCACGTGAAATCCAACTGTCTGCCCCAATGTGATGGTCACCAATACTAGATTGGGTCAGTTGAGGTCTTTATCTAGCTAAGCCTTAAAAATCTCCATGGATAGAGACTCTACTGCCTCTATGGGCAACTAACGTCCTAGTGACATTTTTTTTACCCCTGATGGCCAACTTAAAAGTCCCAAGACAGAATTGTGCCTCTTGCCTTCTTTTGTACTGGTCATTTCTATCTTGCCTCTCTAACTCCTTTCCAAACTCATGTCAGCTTCCCTGTCTTCAATTTGCTCACATCCCTCAGCCTCTTGTTGTAATCCCCTATACCCTTGGTATCCTTAAGCTAGACCAGTTTCCTACATCCCTCTTGAACTTGGAAGTCCAGCACTGGAAACAGCAGCCACTGACTACTCTGAGGGTACCACTGGGACTGGCTACCCTTGCCCAATGCCAGGGCTTCCCCCTCCACCCTGCTTATGGTCCAGGACCCCATTTCAGATTTTACAAGCAAGTCACTGACCTTTGTTTTTTGGTGTTTAAGTATCTAGAAACAGCCTTGTCTTACAAAGGGCACTGAAACACCCAGCCCAGCAACCATTTACTGCCTGAAGCTAGAAGTGATACTATACAGTCAAAAAAACTTTGTTCCTTCCTCAGTACTTCATTTTCATAAATGTTATCTTCTTCAATCTTTTCCGTTAAAAAGTCACATGGTACAAAGCCCCACACACTTGATTCTTAAGAGCGAAGTCCTTGTTCTCCTGAGAAGGCTTTTACCACTGATCGGCGCTCACCCCAGACTTTTCTCTGAGACCAAGCGAGCTGCAGGCACCACAACACTTGCTGTGGATGAGTGCCTGCTTGACTTCCCTCTGCAGCTCTCAGATCCCAAAAAATGAAGGTTTGCTACTGCTCTTCTGCAGAAAGCCAGTGGAGAACCTGATACCCCAAACACGATTAATACCCATTTATTCCTAACTTCATGGTTTTTCTGTGCCAGACAAGGTCAGAGACACAGCAGCACCACTCTTCTGGCATATTGCGTCACCAGGATTTCCTTCCTTGAAAACACCTCACTTTTGCAAGATTGTGGAATTTTATGTGTATGCGTGTGTGTGTGAGACACTCTAGCAATGTGATCAACATTTAAGGTTTCTGAAGGGTCAACAGAGGGCACTGAATCAAATTTCTTGAAAATTTTAACTATACCACATTCAGCAGAATAATCTACCGACCTTATTTATCACATCTACTTTTACTACTTATCACCTGGGCAAACATACTATCCTTCAAGTTATTTTGATACATGCTATGACTGAGATGCTGTAAAAACTTTCCAAGTTTCAGTGACTTCTTGTCAATCACATCAGGGACATTTCAAAGTTTTTATGTGTATTTCCTTATCTAATCAGTCAAATTAGAGGTTCAACTGAAACTATAATTTCATTTGGCTTTGTTCCTTGTAAAGATATACAAAGTATTATTTACCTTAGAATACAATACTCTTGGACCTTGTTTATACAACAGATTTTTCAAAAGCTTCCCACCATTAATTCAAGAACATTTCAAGAGTGCTATTGTGAACCTTCCTGTTAACCATGCACCTCCTTCTTCTGCTTTTTAAAAATGACATAGCATATCCCCGTTTGAGGAAAATAGGAAGAACAAGACCCTGAAAAAGTTAGGATTGTATTTGAGAATGAGGGGAAAGTGCAGGAAATACTCATTAGAGCCAGCACTTGGGAGATCAGAGAATCATGGAATGATTTGAGTTGGAAGGGACCTTAAGATCATCTAGTTCCAACCCTCATTGCCATGGGCAGGGGCACTTTACAGCAGACCAGGTTGCTTAGAGCTTCATCCAACCTAGGCTTGAACACTGCCAGGTTTTGGGAAATCACAACCTCCCTGGGCAACCTGTTCCAGTGCCTGACCACTCTCACAGTAAAAAACGTCTTCTGTCTATCCAACCTAAATTTCCCCTCTTTTGATTTGTACCTATTACTCCTTGTCCTGTCACTACAGCTCCTGACAAAGAGTCCCTCTATGGCTTCCCTGTAGGCCCCCTTCAGATTGTGGAATGTTGCTATGAGGTCTCCACACAACCTTCTTTTCATGAAGCTGAAGGGCCTCAACTTTCTCAGCCAGTCTTCACAGGGGAGCTGCTCCAGTCCTCTGGACTTGCTCTCCTCTGAACTTGCTCCAACAGTTCTGTGTCCTTACGCTGGGGATCCCAGAGCTGTATGCAGTGTTCCAGGTGGGGTCTCACAAAAGCAGAGTAGTGGGGGTAAATCACCTCCCTTGCCCTGCTGGCCATGCTGCTTTTGATGCAGTGTAGGATTTGGTTGTCTTTATGGGCTGTGAGCCCACACTGCCAGCTCATCAACCTTGAATTTTTCATCAATCATCAAGCCCAAGTCCTTCTCCACAGGACTGTGCTTAATCCCTTCTGTGCCCAGCCTGTAGGTGTGTCCATGTCTCTCCAATTCAGACACAATGGTGTCATATAGGACAGTCTCTCACGTTTTACACAAGCCCAGAAAGACAAAGTCAGTTGCTTTGCCTCTATCCACCAATGCTGTGGATACAGCATTGCAAATAAAAATGTATTTTTGTGAGATGTGCAATGTATTTTGCTGGAATTTGAGTGGAAACACGTGCCTAAGATCCTCCTCTAAAAAATGAAAGTGTGCAAAAGCTCCATGCAAACACACTACTGTAGATCCCACATAAGGGTAAACCCACCTTCTGCTCTGGTAAACCAAAGTCTTGGCCATAATTTTCAGCTGCCTTACAAGGTCCACCACATCTGAACCACTGACTCATCAAGTCTCACACTGGTTCTTCTGTTTGTATGTGGTCTAAAATATCTGTAAATAATAAATTTCAGCCACTGAGCTTTGGACACTGTTTTATTTTGAAAATGCTGGTGCCCCTTTCTGAGACGATGTTCAGCTGCATTTTGGAGAACGATACATGAACTGTTCACCAGATGCACACCCCTTTGCCATGCAGTGATTGCATCCTTCCTTGCAGCCCTGGCCCCACTGGCAGACGTGGGTCAAACCCTGTGTACATAGAAGAGGGAGATTCTGCCATAAAACACACCCTGCTAGGCAATCTTTTCTTCCCATGGGAACTGGAGGAAAACTTGCTTCCATTCCCACCTTCAAATATTTACAACAGAATTTACAGCCCTAGTTTATGTTAATGTGACCTAAAAGTGAGGATCACCAAGCAACGTGCTGCCCATACCTTCTGAACATGAGCAAACATCTCCTAAAACTTCATCTCCAACAAAGACGGTAATAAAGAAATGTCAGTTTTGAGATACTCCATGTTAAAAAACTTTCCAAATGGTTTGTTAGGAAATGGGGCAACAGCCAAACTAACCAGAGAATCTGGTCCTTCTTACTGCCATCTGCATGAAGGCAGACACAGCTTACAGCTGGCTGAGAGTTAATAACAAGGGCTAATAAATCAGGCTTCATTAATTTTCCATCATGAATGAAGATCTAAGGAGATGTGATGTGCTTAGAAATGCACAGCTCCTAGCTGTCATTTCTGCAGATCTGTGAAGGATGCTGGGTTACTGTGTCAAGTTCCAGCTTCCCAGGTGGCTGGATGTGTCCCACTCTATCATTGCTGCTACCCTAAGAGCTCCTCAGGCACAAAGACCCATGCTGGTAGGAAGGAAAGGCACTCAGAGCACTTTGCTCTCTCTCCCACCATATATACAGCTCCACTGTATATATACAGTCTCCACTGAAGACTTAAGACACACCAAGGTGAAACTCAAAGGCATTGCCCCTCTTGGGACATGGCTGCCAGATATGGTGAGCTAGGATAGCGTCCTGAAGCAGGGGGCNAGTCGGAACTGGCCAGAGGGAAAGGCTAAGGGGCCCTCAAGACCACACGCTCCCTTCTAAATACCGTGGAGTCTCTTTGCCGGGCTCTGAGAGAGACAGAGAAAAGCACTACTCGCCAGAGTGTCCTTGCCCCAAACGAGGGCCCTGGAGGAAATTTATTTATTTGATTTGTCTGTTTTGTACTTTGTTTTGTCGGGTTTTGGTGTTTTGCGTAAAATAAACTGTGATTGTTTGTGTGTTCTCTTCATTTTTGGGGTGTGTGTGTGACTTCTCTCAGAGTCTCTGCTCCAAAAATCACTGAATTTGTGGTAAAACCACCACATTCTGATATGAAGGAAAAAAAAGGCATGAACCCAATTCCAATGACATTTCCATCCAAGTCTATTTTATGCTCCTGCTCAACACGGCACATCTGCCAGTCGTGACAATCCTGAGAGGTCTGATACAGAGGCTCACAGAAATGCGTCCTTAGGTTTTCTGCATATGCCACAACTATGACTCACTTTCTGGAATTACAAGAAGACAGAGACAACCTGGCAAGCCCAGAGCAAACAAGTGATATCACAAGCATGATGCAGACGTTTACAGGCATCATTATTTCATTTCTCAATTAGGATTCCAACTACAGAACTTCCAAGGACAACAGAAGATGTGGGCAGGGAAATGGAGTTCATAGCTTAGAAATTATGATTCATTACATATTCATCGCATTGAGATTTCAACACAGAGGAACTACCGAAGCAAAATTTAGCAGATATCCAGATACCAGTGATCTGGTTGATCACATCACATGAATGGGAATCAGCATCATCCAGAGGTGTAAATAAGCATTGCTTGAGAAACTCCATTTAATCAAACAATTAAAGCAATTGTCAACTTAAGTGGGATGGGGCATGTGTTGAATTTGGACAGTCCTAGTTAAAGCAACTGACTGTTCACATGCTGCCTGTTGTATTGTCCCAAAATTACAGTTTGACCTACACACCAGGAACGGTGATCAAAACCCCACTCTGGTTAAGGGTTTAAAGGAAAGAGCAGCAACCTTACTGTGAGTAACATATTGGGAATGGGTAAGTGAATATTAAAGGTGTCAGATACAAATGGCAAGTTAAAAGGTGTATGTGACTGATAGAGGAAGCTGAAGGAATTAATGAAAGGTTTGCCTTACAGGCAGAAGCAGGCATGGAGCCATTTCAAGAGACAGACAGGAAAGTTAAGAACAGCAGAGCAGAAATATATGCATTCAGCATCTACCTCTGATTGCTTTTCTATTTTGGGATAGATCCTTCTGTGGAAAAGTACTAATGCACAGGCACCTTCCACAGCCACCATGTTTACTTTCAGCATTTCCCGAACTGGGAAAGCTCCACAGCTGCAGGGTGTGAAGAGGAGGAGCAGCTGATAAGCCTCTGGCCATGATTTTCACAATACTGACTCAGAGTGGATCCGCTCCCTCCGAGGCTGTCACTGCCACCACACCACAGTCAACCTGCCGGGACAGATGCAACCAATGTGACTGCAAGTCAGCAGATCAGTAGGTGAGCAAGGGTTAGCAGGTCCATGGCCGAGGTGTTCAGAGGCCAGTGGGGACTGAGGACACTGTCATGAGACAAGCTGGAGAGGAGCAGTGTGGCAGCGTGACCCCTCCAGCAGCTATCACTCCTCTTTCTTCTCCACTGGGACCTGCACCAGCTGGGGCGCAGCCCTGTGCAGCAGCATGAGCCCGCAGAGTGTCATGGTGAGGCCAACCCACCACAGGGGTGTCCACATCTCCCCGAAGAGCAGTTTGCCCAGGATGGCCTGAAGGAAAAGAGAGACAAAAAGCTTTGCTGGGCTAAGCTGCCCCAAAGTCCCCTGTGCTGCCAGAGCTGTGAAGACTTCTGCTAGGACAGACAGTCCCGGAAAAAAACCTGCTTGAGGAAATTTGTTCTGGGATGACCAACAGAGATGGCTGCTATGGGTGATGCTGGAGAAGGCTGACTCTATTATCCAGCCTGGAAGCATTGTGGTCCCAAAGCAGCATTTTGGCAGATGAGTGTGCTTTGCTGCCTTCCCAGCACTTCTTGGGAGCCAGAGCTCTCACTGACTGGGCAACTCTAGTCGCTTATTAGACACCACCATGAGCTGTCTGCCAGTTGGAGCACTGAAACAAGGTGGACTGCTGCCAAGAGTGAAAAGCAAGCAGAAAAAAAACTGTGGGTCAAAGATGTTCTAGCTGTCAGTAGAGGTCGTGCACCTTCACACACAGAATGTGTTGCAAAGGAAAAGCAAAACAATTCAAAGCTCTTGGCTCCAGCTCTCACTAGCAATTATTAAAGTTCAGTAAACTGTACAGCTGCTTCAAGGCACTGTGCTGGGCAGCAACACCCCTCCTCCTCCAGCATCCAGAAAATTTTCACCAGCTCTGCCACGAAAAACTACAAGAGCAGCTGAGGCGTGATATGACCATTTCACATCTGCCTGTAATCCTCCCACTGCGGCCAGTGATGCTGGTTGTGCCAGGTGAGCTATGACCAGTTACATCCAGTGTGAGCATTCTTGCATCACTGTGCTCCTCAGGCTTCAGTACCTGGGAAAGGGAACTACTCACCGAACAGATGAAGTTGGAGGCCGTCGTTGTCACAGAGGCAGCAGCCGAGGAGGAGGAGAGTCGTAAGGCTTTTGCAAAGACTGTCCACATCACTGCATTGCACACAAACACCAAGCCAACACAGCTGATGCGAAGCAGCACTAGCAGCTGTAGGACAAAAATGAAAAGCCCATGTATTTTTAGATCACTAACTCATTGGCACTTTGGAACAAAACTCAGTGGTCTGGGCTTTTGAAGCTGAATTACAGCTGGTATTACATGAAGATGAATATATAAACCACATAAGGAAACGGAAGTGAGGAAACAGTCCTGTACAGGGTGTGAACCTGGTTTGTCCTGCCATGCGTCCAGCCTCAGACTACAGGCTAAGAAGTGCTGGGAAAACGTACAGCAGCTGCCATGCCAGAAGTCAAATTTCAGGACATTGTCCAGCTCACACAAGCATATGCTCTTCACTCAAACAAATACTCATACTCTTCACTATACAAATACAGATGTATAGAAAAGGGTAAAATTTGGACATGATAGGGACAAATACCAAAGATGTAAATGCTGGTGCTGTGTTTGGTCCAGGATCCAACTTCTGAACTTGGGCTGAGACTTGGGTAGTCCCAAAGAACTGGTCCTTGCCAGGTCCCAGGACCTGTCCTTTCTTACAGCTGCAGTGAGGGCAGAACAGAGTGACTATTAGAGAGACTGTTAGTGGTGAAACAAAGCTGGGTCTCACCATCACAGCAACTATGATATGTTCAAAAGTGATGGGTTTTTCTTCCAATCTTCTACTGCAGAGCCCAGGGAAATCAGCTGCAGTGTGCTCTGCAGGTGGCACATGCCCAGAAAGAAGGTTTATCAGAGGAATGTCAAGTCCCTCTGTGCACTGGGGCAGTGGAGCGGTCATCACAATGGCATGCAGACAGAGACACAGTAACATCCCCATGTGTTCCCCACAAGGAAGGAGGGAGGTATAAATTCCTCCCCAGCTAAAGGCTCAGCTGAGCCACCCCAGTGAGTCAAGGATTACTGTTCTGATTGCTTTTCTAAGCAGAGATTAATTTCAGTGTACATTTCAGATAATCCAGAATTACTCTTGAAGTGGAAGAAGTAATTTTAGATGAAGATTGGCAGGGGAGCGGGGAGAGCAAAGTAAAACTTTTGTTCAAGTGAAATGACCCCTCCCCTCATGGTCAGATTGCTCCCAGGCTGGGTCATCACAACACATCCTTCTGGCCAGGAAATCCCTCTTTGTGCTGCTGTTGAGTATCCTGCTACCCTGCATCATAAATTCTTAGAAGCATCAATACACTCTTAACATTTGCTGGTGTGTCCCATGCTGCACAAGTGATGGCTGCTCTTATTTTGAGATTTCTGTAGCCCCTTCTCAAACAAAACACTCCTCGAATCTCTGTTTCCTCATCACTGTGCTGCAGAAATGCCTTTGCAACAAGTGTGCAGCATTCAAAGGGAGCCTCAGAAACACTTAAGTGTCTACAGTCCTGTACAATTTAAACTACTAGGAAGATTATGGCATTTACATAAAACTTGGCTACTTTTACAGCTGAACTGATCCATTTAACTGTCACCTAGAATAGACCTGAAAACCGAAGGAACCAGTTTACCCAGAAAAGAAAGAAATATAGTCACAGAATTACAAGGCTGATGCTGAAAGAGATCTCTGAAATTCATTTGATCCAACCTTGTCACTCCTAAAGCTTGTCACTCCTAGGGTTGTCCCCTAGGTCCATGTCCAGACAGTGTTTGGGTATCTCCAAGGATGGAGACTACACCACATCTCTGGGTAACCCGTGCCACTGCCTGGAGAAAGTGTTTCCATATGTTCAGAGCAAACTGCCTGTATTTCAGGGCACACCCATCACCTCTGGTCCTGTCACTGGGCGCCACTGGAAAAAGATTGGCTTCATCCTCTATGCAGCCTCCCTGTAGGTATTTTTACACACTGAGAGAGATCCCCATGAGCCTTCTTTTCTCCAGGATGAAGAGACCCAGCTCTCTCAGCCCTCTCCTCAAAAGAGATGCTTTAGTTTCTTCATCATCGTTATGGCCCTTTACTGGACTCTTTCTAGTAGCTCCATCAATTTTTTGCACTGGAGAGCTCAGAACTGGACCCAAAACTCCCCAAACCCAGAATATGGCCTCATTAGGGCTAAACAGAGGCAAGGAAATATCTCCCTTGCCGTGCTGGCAACACTCCATGTCAGTGACATGGAAACTTTGCTATAGGTATTAAAAAGCACTCACATGCCCCCCAAACAAATAGGCAATATTTTAAAAAAATTTCAATAAATACTCAGAAAAGATGCTGTCAACATTTTCAGTAATTCCGTGCCCTGTCAGTGCAAAGTACAATTTGCACTTTTGTGGGGAAGGGGAGAGGGTGGGAAAAGCATTAGGATTCAAATTTTTTTATTCTCCTTTCTGCCATCCTTTCTGATTATCAACAGGATTGGCAGGTACTGAGTTTTTGCCTTTTTAACACTCTCTAATAATCGCACAGGTCAATTTTCTTTTTTCCTAGTGCAAGGCTGGATTTTTTTTTTTTAGATCTAAGTTCCCTTGTGGGATTTTCCTTTTGATTTCAAATCCAAATGCACGTCTGCCATACGAGTAACAACCCATACGTGAATTAGTCTCCCTCGACTGTTTTTAGGAGTCGTGTACGCTGCCTGCATCAGCGTCTCCCCACGCACACGCAACCTGTGTACATCTCCACCTCTGCCACAGTTTACCCCTGTAGGTAAGGACACCACTGCTGAGGTGAAAGGCCCTCGTAACCTCAAGCACAGAGGCTTGAGAAACACATGAAGACTGAGAAACCATGGAACCCCCACGGATCAGCTGAGCAGCACAGGGGAAATCAACTGCTCCATCTCTGTGCTCTGGTCAGGACCGAGCAGAGAGAGTTAAGAGGAAGAAGGGCAACGTTATCACCACAACGGTGGGCTAAGAAAAAACCGGCTGATCCTCAATCGTGCCAACATACCGCTTTTAAAGTAACACTGACATAGCACCGCCGCAACTGCAGGGCTGGGTTTGACTTGGTTAATTCCGGTACCACGCTCGTCCTCTTTACGCACCAGCAGCATCGCTTCCCTCTCCCCGCTGCTTGTTTACCTTGGCACCGCGCATTACCCAGCCCTCCAAGGCTGGGCTCCCGCAGGAGGTGAGTCACGGCTCCCCCCCTGCGAGACCGCCCAGACTTCCCTCAAAATCCAGGGCAGCCCCTGGCAGTGCACAGGAAGATGCGTGTCCCCCCTCCCCCCCACCCGCCGCGACGAAGCAGCGCAGCCGGGGGGCCGAGCCCCGCCCTCCTCCTTCTTTCCTTACCGGGCCGCCGGCCGCCTCCCCGCCCGGCTCCGGCCCCGGCCCCG